>ML780520.1:31209-59031 GCA_009831015.1 Picea engelmannii | reverse complement strand
GGATGAGTAAATTTATAGAATTTGTGATATAGAGGAGGTTGAGGATGAGAACCATTTCCTTTCAACCCACCCTAAAGGTATAACTTTACTTAGTGTCATAACTTGACCACTCCTCAAGACCTCATCACTTATGAAAACTCTAATGATCTAAGTACTTTCATTGCACTAATATTCTAAACAATAATTACCATGATTCCTTTTATTATGTGATAAACATCGTTGGTCTTAGAGAGAATCATTAATATCGTTAATTTAATTAGAGAAAAAGGATGAAAGGGAATGCTTAAACATTTTCACACATGTAATATGTTTGGCGAGAGACATGTGGCTTGAGTAAGGAGGAGATTAACAAGGGAGAATTTTAAGAAAATGGGATTGTATTGCTTAGAAATTTTATAGGAGGAGAGTGGATATAATTAGAGAATGAAGGATACAAGAATGATGAACTGGGAGAAATGAGAGGGACAATGTCTTCTTTTGAACCCCACATGTACCATGTGGAAAGAAGAGTACCCAAGGTTGTTGGATGATAAAGGATTTATTTTGGAAGCTTTGAATAAGGTATCAAGATGCCAGGTGAGATTCACTCTAATATTCAAAATTGTTATGGCCTTACCTCTTCATGGATGTGTACATTTTTATACATATATATGTAATGTTTACAAGTATGGACTATGTTCATTGGATGGGTTATAGTTTTTTCTAGAACAAAACAATTTAACTATTGAATAAAATATTTACAATGTTACCCATTCAGTATTGAACAAAATATATACAATGTTACTCGTTCAGTTAATAAGTACATAGAACATAAGATATCATAATGGGTTTATGACGCAAACCCCCAAACCCTCGGGTCGAGGTCCGCACAGGATCATTCAAAAACCTCCATGAGCCGAAGCGGCTCCTTTGATTCCCTACTGGAACCTCAAATATTTGATCCACATGCCCTTCACCTCCACATGGCCTTCAAACACGACTGCGATCTTTTCCTGCAAAGTCGTTTCAAGTTTCAGGACTTCCTCAGTCCTGATGTCGAGAACCTGTACCTTCTCGATCCCCCGATCCCCGAAATGCCGAAATGTCGAAATAGCACTCAACGGCGATTAGCCCCCTGGGCCATATCTTTGGTCCATGTGACCACTCTTCATATGACCGCAATCTTCTTCATAACTTTCGACTCCGTGAGCCCCGACTCTTAGTCTTCGGGATTCCTGAAATGTCGAATCCCGGTATTCTGAAATGTCGATCCCTGGATTTCTCCTTGAAGGATTACTTTTCCTCGGCTCTTCGCGTTTCACGATTTCGGAACCTCCGATGTCAAGTATCCCACTTCCTGGTTATAGGACCCCCGAAATGTCGATTTCCGAAATCCCGATACCCGGTGCAACCGCAGCCTCACTCTCTCCTTTATGTCATATTTCGCAACTTCGGGGTTTCCATTCCCGAAGGCCCGGATTCCTTGTCCTCGGGACTTCCGAAATCCCGATCTTCGGTATGCCAAAATTTTATCCTGTCTCGTGACCTGGCAATACTCCTCCTGTCCTTTTCGGGAATTCGCGTTTCAGAGCTTTGCGAATCCCGGTGCAACAATTCCTTGTCCTCTCATACTTCTGGTATCCGAAATACCGAAGTACTGAAACCCCAAAACTCTGGTCCTCCTTCTCCTAAGCAAGATCAACAGCTCAAAGCCTGCCTTGATCCAACGGCTCAGATCCTTTCGGGATTCTATGGGTCAAGAGTTCCGAACTCTCACCCCTACATCTTCCGGTAGTCGAAATACCGAAATAGTCTTTTTTAGGGATTTCCCCGAAATCTCAACTGTATGCACTTTTCGGGACTTCGGGATTCGTAGTTTCGCAAATCCTCCACGACCAATCCTTGGTCCTTCAACTTTTTGGTATCCAAAACCTCGATGTGCCGAAATGCGGATTCTCGGTGGGCTTCCGAATGTCCGCCACGCATCCTCCCACAAACGGGAGGCCACGATCCTCTCGCTGTTTTGGGACTTTCACTGTGAAGTGTCGATCTCTTGTCATCGGGATTCCCGAAATGTCGAATCCTGAATCTCCAAAATCCCAAATGCCTCTATCGTTTAGGAATTTTGGTGAGTCTCTGCTCAGCTCATGTGCGAGCTTAACTCACGCACACCTTCTCCCAGATTTGACAATGGTCGACGATCTATGCAAGATCTGACAGCTTAGATCTTCTTCTCCTGTGCACTCTTTTTCTGCCGCTACCTAGACGTAAACCTGCAACGGTCCAGATCTCCTCTTCGGCCTGATCCAATGGCAGTTGTGCTCCCTCTTGTGAGCTTCTGTTTCTTCCTGAACTTGGGAAGAATTTAACTTATCAAAGACCTCATCCTTTGTCTCCTCTGTGAACCCTATGAATTTGGGTCTCGTGTGCGTTCTAAGGACATTGTCCCTCCTGAGCTTCCTCGGACTCAAACCCTCCAAAGGGTCTCCTTTAAGCCTCTGCAACTTCTTGGCTTTGGCCTGTGCATGAAATCACTCTCCCTCCTGAAATTTATTCTCTTTGAATCCTCAAAGGATTCTTCAACCTCTGCGCTCCTTGCAGGTCTCTATCGCTCCTGGACTTTGCTTGCTCTGAACCCGTGGAAGGATTCCCGACTCCTACACCCCTTGCAGAGTCTATGCACGCATGAAGGTGCTATATGTCCTGAGCTTGTCTGCTGCTCATACCTCTAAGGGACTTCACCCCTTTTTTTTTTCTTCTCCCTCAGATGGAGAATCTAATGCCCTCTTGGCATTCTCTTGCTCAAGCAACTCCTTGCTAAGTCTGCAGAGTGTTTAGAAACCCTGTGAAGATCCTCTCCTGGACTGTTCTCTGTTCCATAACTCAAACGAGTTCTTTCCTGTGCTCTCTCTCTGCACACCAACTCAATTCCCTCCTAGCAGAGTTTCTCCTCACAGAATCCTATAGTGATTTTGTTTCCCTTAATGAACTCAAACCAGAGTTCTATTGTGCACTCTAGCACCTGCTCAATGCCCTCCCGGCAGAGCTTCCAGAATCCTCGGTGATTATGATCTCTCCTTGAACTCACAATGGAGTTATTCCTCAATGCAACCCGTGCATCTGCTCAATGCCCTCCTGTCAGAGCTCTATAGAACTCCTCAGAGATTATATCTTCTTCTGTGCCCTTCCTCTGCACAATCTTGTCTCCAAGGTGTTAAGTAACCTTGAGATCTTTCCCTAAGTTTAAGACTTCAGCTGGTGCACTCTCCTGGTGCGTCTTTGTCCAAATTCTGTAGAATTGGAAATGCACTCTATGCACTGGCTCTCAAAACCCGCAGTGTTCTGTCATGCCCTCTTGGCATGAGACCACAAAGAAAACCCAAATCTGAAATCAAAGAACCCAACAGATAGCAGAACATGTCTGTCCCTACAAATGCACATCTACAGCATATAAAGAACACACAAAGAGATTCATAAACACATAAAGACACATAGAAACTCATGCAAGAAATCTGATCTTTATAATAATATGAAATGCCTCCTTTACAAGGTGTTCTTGAGCTCAGACTTTGACAGAGTCTCCGCTCCTTCTACTCTCCTCTAACTCTTGCTACTTCTCAAAAACAAGATCCAAGATCCTTTACATGAGGGGGCTCTTCGAGATCTTCCCTCCATCTCACCTACCCTATTCAATTACATTAACTCTACAATTGAATGGGTTGTCTAGTCCAGATCGGAGCTAGATCTCAGCCTTACAACCATTAAAGGATATCTACATCTAAAGCCTGTGTATAGGCATGCCTTTTGGCTCTAACATCCTTACAAACATCAAATGTGCTTGATTCAAATTCAAAATTTGAATATGAGAGGGTTGCGCCTCTCTTCCTCATTGAATGCGTGCACTGAGTGGGTTGGTTGGCTGGCGCATGGCTGGCTTGGGAGCAATGCTCCTGCATCAGTTTACATGTCTAAGGAAATACTTAGTCAAATGTTTCCCTATAAATTGGAAAACATCATGCATAATCCCCAGTTTAATCTTCGGCAAAGCACATAGCCAATATAGATTATTTATTCAAACACATCGGCTTGAAGATGTACACATCTAATTCCAAATAAAACTTGATTTCTAGAGTGGATACAATCATGGTTACATTGAGTATTCATATGACCACATCGAAGGGCCAAAGTCGTATACAACATAATATGGGAAATTGGTTAGATATTTTCCTTTCCTATTCCTTGTTACATGTAGAGTTTATTTTTGTCTATTTTGATTTTTTAGATCAACTTTCAGCTATGACTGTTGCATGCAATTTTTACAAAATAATGTTATATAATCTTGGTTTTTCTATACATGTATATCAAGAAATCCTCCACATAATAAGGCCTAAATCTTGATGTTGATATTTCACCTTCAATTCATTTGTGTGCAATGTTATCAAACCTTAAGCATGGTTATATCCTCTAGAATATAGGGTTGTTAAGCTTAAAGTTTCCAAGGTTCCATTGAGTTGACTTGTAAAGTTCTTGCTGAATGTGTTTTATCACCCATGCCATCACTAACAAGGCTTGTTATGTAGTGATTACTACCCCTACCCCTTCTCTCTTATGACCTTATTCAAATTTCATTTCTTCCAAATTTTACAAATTAAAAACTAGAATACTAAGGTGTATCTAAGCCATCTCTTGCAAATTTCACAAATTAAAAATTAGAATACTAGGGGTTATCCAAATGAGATGTACATGGAATGTTCTCGACATATTTATTACTTGGAGTTTTGGAGATGTACCTTACATAATATATAAATTATAAATTGTACATGTTCTTGAAACAAGGCATACTTGAGTAGTGCACGATAATTAGGATAAATAAAACATAATCATTTTTAACTAATATAAGTATTATATTTGATATAGTTAACTTTTGGTGTTATTTCCAATGGGCATTGTTTCATCAAAAGTGTAAAACTATTTCAAAATAGTCCCATAGAATAAGGTACATGTCAAAAAAAAAWTCYRGAAATGTTATTATTAACAAAAGTAAAGATTTTGTTGTAACTATTTCTCATTCACAATATGCTATCCCAATTTTACCTCCTATATATTTCTCAAACTTGAAGAAAAATACTACGAACTACTTAAGTCTACTTTACATAGGATTATCCTTACATAAGCTTTTCTACCTAACTTAGTATATAGCTGAAATTGGACCTATACTTATATTAAATTATAGTTAGTACATATAAAACATAATCATGCTCATTTTATGCTCGAATAAAGACAACAATTTTATATAGTTAGTTTATGTCATATATGAAGTTACTTTTTAATTTATTTGTTTTTAGTTTCTCATCATGTGTACTTCATCTAGTCTTTTTGGTGTATTTATACATTTGTTTAGTCATTTTTGTGTAAATTTGTACATATTTAAGTGCTATAAAAAAAACTGATCGTACATTGTATTGATGAAGTTATAAATTTGTATCTATACAAAGCCAAATTTAGTGAAATGTAATCTTTTAAAAAAAGAATCATAAAGTTATCAAAGTTAAAAATTTTGATAGATTTGGTTATTCTCAACACAATATAAATTTCAAATTTAGTTTTAAATAAAATAAAAAATATTAAGTAACCATAAAATTTGTAATACCAAATGTTTTATATAGATGAAGTTTAAAGTTAATATCAATAACGATAATAAAAATCATTAATAAAAATAAATTGAAATATTACAAATATTTTATCAATCTTAAAAAAACAAAATGAGCATCAATAAGATTCAAATTATTAATTTTTATGATCTCCATAGTGAAATTGGTTGTTGGATCAACTCAAAAACACCTTAGGATAAAAAGGAGCTTAATGATGACCACCACTTTCATTTAACATGCCCTATCTTTAATAATATAAACCAATATTTTACTAAGTTCATAATTTAATTATTCTTGACCTTGATGCTTTCATTTTACTATGTCTTAATAATATAAAAATAATTATAGCTACTTTCATAAGTTAGTTACTCTTACTTTCAGTTTACTTATGCTCAAAACATATTTAGTTTGTTTTTCATTATTTAATTACTTGATGGTTTTGATACTTTCATGTTACTATGTGCAAATATAGAGATTATTTGAGGTGTGTAATAAACTTTATATATCTCATGGAAAGATAAGCATCAACATTCTCATTAATAAAAGTTTTCATATGTCTTTCTTAACCTATGTTTGGGTAAAAAGAGGTTGGAAAATGACGGATAAATTTTTAGGACTTTGAGACATCCAAGATGGTATCTCTATGACAAAAAACTAAAATTGAAAATTGAAAATAAAGTGATTAAAATATCAAAGAAAAAAGAGACATATGTTATTATAAAAAATGATTTTGAAAATCCTCTCCCTACTCTATTAAGATTGCATGTTTCAAAATTAAGAACTAACTTTAAGGTGCACTACCAAACTAAGAACTAACTCTTAAATGCATAATCAAACTCACAAATGGACCCTTGTGAAAAATCCTTAGAAAAAAGTCATTGTATTCTATGCAACCTAGAGAAGATTAAAGATAAGCCTCATTTCCTTCTAAGGTTCCCTTTATAGAACTTCTAAGGTGCCCTTTATACAACTTCTAAGGTGCCCTTTATACAACAATATTAGAACTCTCAGGTATATAGAAAAAATCATAGATGAACACTTCAAAAAACTCCTTGGGAAAAATGATATTTAATGTGCTTATAGGGATATTTAGTTCATAAAATCCACAACCAAATTAAGTTTGAAAATACAAAAGCAAACAATAAATTTTCCAATAATGACCATCAACTACGCCTTTCCTCCCAGTCAAGCACTTTGGGACTCAGGGCATCTCTTGCTTCCCACAATCCTAAGAAGTTGGATGTTTTATAGGCCATTCCATTAAGGACACCCTTCATAGAGGGAAACAAGTAGTAACATCTCAAAGAGTAGGTCTCTCCCTAACATGAGGAGATTGGTCACTAAATCTAAATCTATGAAGTCATGGTAGGGATGGCTAACCAATATCTTGGAAAGAGAATACCAATGCTTTTAGTTAGGTTAAACTAGAACTTCATTATTTTTATTATTAAAATAAATTAAATTTGAAAATGTGAAAATTCCATTATTTTTATTATTAAACCAAATTAAAATTAAAATTTGAAGAACCCATTATTTTTATTATTGATGTTCAATTTATCTCCAACTATAAAGAACGTAAAAGAAAACAACATTGAAAAAAATATCTTTAACTAAATAAACATAAAATAAAATACATAACAATTTGTTAGATTCTCATAAAATTCTCCACATGAAAAAAAAAATAGTAGTTACTAAAAAAAACCTATTGGAAAAATGGGTCGTCTATATTCGGCCTCTGCAGGACTAAGTGGCATAGCGTCACCTAGTGTATCAAATTATAAGGGACTAGGTGCGATCCACAAATCAGATGATTCGAGGGATTGATGTACCATAGTCAAAATCATAATAACCGTTGCGATGTGTTGCGTGGTTGGAGGAAGAGGTGTAGGGAAAGTGGCCATGAGAGAAGAATCTTTCAGTAGACCTATTCCGAAACTTTCATAAGTAATCTTTGAGTCCCCCCAAAATGGAATATTGTTGGTTGTTTGAGTGTGAGCATCAGGGGTGCAGTAATCTAATTGATTGATGGTCACAATTTTACCTTGATGAGGGAATTGGACACATCAAAAAATTGATGAAGTGATGGAAGTCATATCATAGAACCAAGTTCTTCCTAGAAACAAGTTATAATTGAGGGGAGCGTTGACTACTTCTACATCAACAGAAACAATTTTTCCTCCCAGTTGAATGGATAAGGATTGTAATAATCTATGAGATCAGAAACATATTCCATCAAATGCTCTTAACATGGTGGGAGATTGATTAAGACCAGGTGATTTGAGGCCTTTCCAGCAAACTAAGGACATGACACATGTTGATGCTCCCTCATCCAATATCATGCGATGAATATGTTGATTATGGACAATGACATCAATTTGGAAAACAAGTTGGTGAGAGAGTCATGATTTAAAATTATCCATATTGAAAGTGATATTATTGGATGACTCATGATCTATAGCTTCAATGGTTGCCAAGAGATTTCTATGTTGGTTGGGGAAGTGTTGTAGAACTTCGAGAGTTGACATGGCACAAGGTGCTTGGGCCAAATATTCAACAATGTTGTAGTTTTGAGTAGCACGAGAGTTAGGATTAAAGGTTGAATTTTTTATTGTTCTCTTGGGTGGGCGTAGGATAGAGTCAAAACTTGGTTTCTCAATCTGGAGAGGTCCAGATGGAGGAGTAACTGAAGTGGACGGTCGATCTGGTACAATCCCATTAGTTACATTGTCCTTATCGGGTTTACTTGGTGGTGTGTCAAATGTCGTAGTGCGAGTGGTCAAATCTACCCCATTAAACATATAAATGTGTGCACTTGATGAAACATCCTCGTTAGGAGGATGCCCTTGGTTACTTCATGTTGGATGTGCATGATTTTTTGCAACCAGTGACTATTGTTGTGGAAAAGGATGTGTCAATACAGCAGGTTGAGAATTTCCTTTAAAAATTTTAGCAACTTCGTCCTGATGGGGATAGTCTCATGTGTAGTGATCTTCAACACAAATGAGAGATGGAAATTTCGGTTTGCATTGTGGTTGATTTTTATTAGCAGGTGGTTGTGCTTATGTTTTTTGGATTTTCATTTTGATTATTATTTTTCTTGGGCTTATTCTTAGTTTTCTTTCCCCCCCCTGATTGTTGTGGAGAAGCAGATTGGATTGCATTCACTTTGGATACTTGAGTTGGGGTGGAGTTTGATGAGAGTGGAGTCGGATCGGTAGTTGGGGCAGTGATTGAATGATTGGTTGTACAGGACGACTGTGAACCAGACTGGGTTTTGACATAACCGATAAATCCATCTGAATGAGCAGTGGAGGATGGTTTTGATGGATCGATTGATGTATGGGGAGCATTTGGGATCAATTCATACAAAGTACTGGATTGTGAATAAACCAAATCCAAATACTGGGAACAAATAATGGCTTCCTCTGAATCTATGACTACACCACCCATGGCTACATCTTGAGCAATATGAGGTAATAGAGATTTGGTCAACCACTCAACCAACGATTGGTCTAGAATGGTTGGCTTGATCATCCACCATCATCATCTACATTCATGAATATGATCAGAAATATGTATGGATTTATTCTGACGAAGGGAGGTCAAAAGTTTCATGTTGGTTTCATATCGAATAGGCAATTGGAAGTGGGTGAAGAAAGCCATGGCGAGTGAATTAAAATCTTGAAAAGTTTCGCGTTGTAACTCAATGTACCATTTATCCATTGAACCTGTAAGTGTACGCTGGAAAATACGTAAATGGATAGAATCACCCATTAGTGAGTTTGATGAACACCACAGATGAAAATTCATGACGTGATTATTAGGGTCTTTGTCAGGGTTGCCTTCAAATTTTGTAATATTAGAAGGTAATTTGGCAGGAATGACTAGGCAAAAAGGGGAGTGTAATATGGGATCGTTTGTTAATTTCGACAGATCCGATAGATATAAAGTGGCTAATAAGGGTAATTGTCGATTGTCTTGAGGATGATACTGGTGTGGCATAGGAACACTAATAGGATCGTAAACTGGTTGTGGTGGATAGTTGTATCCAACAGGTCCTCCCATATGCTGTTGATTTTGACCAACAAAAGTAGGATTCATTTGTTGAGGGATTTGCATAAAATGAGAAGGGAAAACCATTTGGCCCTGGGGGGAATAACAAGTGTAACCCAAGGGAGAATAGTTAGCTTGACTTTGAAGCGGGTAACTAGTTTTCCCTTGGGGAGGAAAATATGGTGGACATTGAGGACCCCAAGTGGGATTTGAGACTCCTAGGAAGGGTTTTCCATAATGTAATACAAAAGGATTGGGATTTAAAGTTCCTCCCTAGGGGTTTGGGTTTGATGATCCTCCTTGATGTGGTTGATGAAAAATTCCTCTCAGGGTTGGTCCCAGGATTGTGGCATGTTTCCAGTAAACAAAGGTTGGAATTTTCCCCCTGTCATCAGTTGGGAAGCAACTGGGATTTGACCAATAAAAGGGATTTCCCCCCAAGTCAGAATTTGTGCACTGAAGGACGGTTTCCCCCTAATAGAGATTTGTCCTACAGTTGGGTTTTGTTGTATGACATGGTTTTGCATTCTTTGATGTGAAGGTGTCTCAATAGGGTTTTGTGGAGTATATGAAGTTGTTGCTTGAAGAGGGATGGTAGGTGTAACCGTGAGGGTACTTTTCAAATGACTAGGTAACACAACTCATGTTTCACTCATATATTGTCCTGAAGTGGTAGTGGTATTGATCGTTTGTCCGACGGAATGGTCAATAGGCTGACTTGATGGTCTTGCATCTGCACCGATGGTGGAAGATGTATGTGGAGGGTCAAAGACTGGTCTGCCAAAATTAAATTTTTCATAAAGATCTCATCCTGATGGATTTCTCCATATAGGATGAAGAGTATTTTTTTGTGGATCTACCATTTCAGTAAAGAGGATAGGGGTATTGTATTCTTCATTGGAAGTTGGTTTTTCGTGGTTCCATGTCTACTTGATTGTATGGCCTTGATGGTAGTCTGGGGTGATCTTCTACTACGATGTTACCAAAGGAGTCCACTCAGATAAGGAGTGTGTCATAAGGGATTTCCAAAGTCAAGTTTGCAGGAAGGGTGGAACCTTCCTGAACCACAACTAAATATCTCTTGGTATTTTCGATCAAAGGAGTGGCGACACTCCCAGCTTATGAATAGTTTTTTACCTCTTCATGGTAAGTGTCTTTAGGTGAGTTAGGAGGTATGGGTTCGTAGCCTTATGGAGGAAACCCTTGTATCCTACATGATCTATGAAGACCTTTATCAGCCACAGTGCCAATGTTAAGGACAACTAAAGTAAACAAACAACATTCGCTAAAAAAATATAGAAAACCAACAATTAAAGCAATAACTTCTCTCAATGAGCGTACTAGTTGGTGATGAAATCCAACATCGCGTGATCAAAGTGAGAAGAGGCTAGGATTTGAGTGGGTGGACCAGTTACGTTGGTGGCCTACTTAACATACTTACACCTTGGTGCAAGTTCCCTCGTAGTTTTACCTGTGGGTTACCCTCCAAGAAGCCCAACTGAGTTTGATCAACATTTTCTCCAGGTACAATGAAGACTTCCCTTCACCTTCACCTCATGTAAGGACCCTAAATATTATGGCCACTAAGGATACCAACTTGCAGTCAACCTCCGGGTGGGTACAATCGATAGTCGAGTCTGAACGTATGGGTGGGATATCAAGTCTGAAATTCCTCAAGAGAACTGAAGACAAATGGACCGGTAAACCCCAGAGCATCCTGAATGGATTAATAATTCACGAATCTCCAATACCAAATGAAAACATTTGATCCTCAAGAAGAAACCCCAATATACGATTGTACTACTACAATTGGTTAAGCCTCGAAGGTATAATATTTGTTTCTCTCCCGCACATGACCTCGTGTTTAACCCTTGTGTGAGAGGGGGATTCCCATCTATGCTTATACGAAGGTTGGATTTTCTCTCCCTATCACAAGATTATGAGTTTTTTTTTAACGCTTTGGAGAGTTATTCTCACAACCTATTCCAAAGCTCTAGTCCTAGTCTATTGTTGGTGTAAAGATACAAAATAAAAGTTTCTAGTTCAATTTCAGTTAGCATTTATTTTTTGTGTTTGTTTGTTACACAAGGGTGAATGATAGTGAAACTGATGATGTTTGAGACTCGAATCCAGAAGAAGGTAAAAAGAATGATATGCAAATCTTCTTTTCAATGAAATTCTAGCTACTGAGAAGGAGAAGAGTTTCTTTTCTTTTGTCACTAACAAACACTCAAGAAAGAAAAAATTTATGTTATTTTTTTCTCAAACAAGAAGTTAGACAATTGCCAAATGATAAAGAAAATGTTTTTAATATCCAAAACCAATGCATATAAATACTTCTTTGTTTGATTGCAGATGAAAACTAAGTTGTTCGTTCAATACTTCATTCTTTCACTAATAATGAAAAAAGGTTCACTACCATGATAGGAAAAAGTAAGAAGCAAAAAGCGTACAAACAAAGACAATCTCAACAGTAGACAAGAGACCAAAAGAAAAACCATTACCAAACTGGGCTCTCAAGGAAAAACACTAAGAAACCAAAAGTCATACTTTATAGTCTTCAAGAATTGAGCAAGGGATCAAGAATTGAGAAGAGTGGAAAAAAGAAACCAATTTTGAGAGAGAAAGGTCGATTTTGCAATAAGGAAAGACAACACAAACTCAATAAAGACTAAAAATAATGAAAGGTAGCTAGTTTTGGTCAAACAGAGGACAAAATCAAATAGAATAAGTTCTAAGTTAGAGAAAGAGATCCAACGACTATACCTAACAAGCAAGAAACCCTGAAATTTCCCAAAGAAAGGAAAATCGACGCTCTTGTAACCAAAGCACCAGAGAGTTGCAACGCTTCCTAGTAAAATTTAAGGTAGCATTGATTAAGAAACAACGCTTTGAATTGCACTGCAGAGGAGCACTAGTTCTGAGGAAAGTGTGAGAAAAATCTCAAAAGGCTCAGTAACTAAGGAAAATTCGGTAAGAGGCTTTGTGAGACAACTAGCAAAGACAAAATAGATGTAAAAATAGATTAAATCAACAAATAGGATCTAAGGATAGGAAAAACTCATGGACAAATCAAGGAAATAAAAAACTGAAAATTCGTTCCCCAGTGGAGTCGTCAATTTATGTTACATAAGCATTCCCCTATGGACAGGTGAATTTTCCCTTGTATTATTGACCCCTATACCAATATAGAAACAATCATTTGGACACTACCATTCCTATAAACTCAATTTGCTTATCGAAAAAAGAGAGGAGAAGGTAAAGTAGGATGTACTCTATTTAGGATGTTTGTCCTAGCTTCTCCTATCCACAAAATTGATCCAATTCTTGGGGAAAATCAATACCTGCAATGAACAACAAGAAACAAGTGACTTCCTTCTATTATAATGGATTAGACAAAGCAAATTCATCTATGCAAATTAAATTAAACATAAACAAGCATTTGAAACCACATACTTGAAGGAAATAAGCCAAGTATATTAAATGAGAACTTCAAAAGGAAACTTACAATGTTCAGATGATGTTGTAGCAACCTCTCCAAGTCCTCCTCGTCCAACCCCTGCTCGAAACATCCACAATCAAAATAACAATGCTTGTTGATTTTCTCCTCCTTTTCTCCATGGGAATGCCTCCATTTATAGGCTTTGAGAGGCTTAACTACGTTGGGTATATTTGGAATTAGTTTGAGGATATGGCTCCAATAGTTGTGATATCTTCCTTAGATGCATCCCTGGAGTTAGATTCAAGACAAACCAACTTGATCCATCCATAGTTGTCTTTAGAAGAAAATGGGATTTCTTCCAAGATTTCCTCAACCAACTTAGTGCTCCCTTAGAATGGGCAACAAAGTGCTACAAAACTCCCCTTGATATGGACAAGGAACATTAGAACTCCCTATGTATGAGCAGGGGAGTGTTGATCTTCCAAAAAATTACTAAGATGAATAATTCCCTAGAAAAACATTTGTCCCGACTGTGAGATGATGGGGATTTGTCTTCTAACATGTTTTAGGGGTTGTATCAAGCATTTTCATGGTGTCGTTCATGATGCGACACTTAGGGAAATAGAATGCAACACTTACAACACTTGCGACAAAAGTGCAACACTTACGACAATGAAAACGTGACATTGTCGAAGTAAAGAAATTTGATGTGTAACATTTTTTTACCATTTCATGCAATTGATGTATTAAGAATGTATTGAGAAATATAATGATGACTTTGTTAATGGTTTCAAGTTTAATAAATGATAATACTTGATTTACAAAGATCAAAACTATTTTTCCAACATTTTAGGTCTAAAGAAAAAATGTAATATCACCACTATTAGGATAAATTATCATGATGTACATAGTGACATTGGTCACTAGGATAACTTTAAAATGTCCTGGGATGAGTAAATTTATAGAATTTGTGATATAGAGGAGGTTGAGGATGAGCACCATTTCCTTTCAACCCACCCTAAAGGTACAACTTTACCTAGTGTCATAACTTGACCATTCCTCAAGACCTCGTCGCTTATGAAAACTCTAATGATCTAGGTACTTTCATTGCACTGATATTTTAAAAAATAATTACCATGATTCCTTTTATTATATGATAAACATCGTTGGTATTAGAGAGTATTATTAATATCATTAATTTAATTATATAAAAAGGATGAAAGGGAATGCTTAAACCTTTTCACACATGTAATATGTTTCGCGAGAGACATGTGGCTTGAGTAAGGAGGGGATTAACAAGGGATAATTTTAAGAAAAGGAGATTGTATTACTTATGAAATTTATGGGAGGAGAGTGGATATAATTAGGGAATGAAGGATACAAGAATGATGAATGGGGAGAAATGAGAGGGACAATGTATTCTTCTTCACCCCACGTATACCATGTGGAAATAAGAGTACCCAAAGTTGTTGGGTGATAAAGAATTTATTTTGGCGGCTCTGAATAATGTATCAAGATGCCAGGTGAGTTTCACTCCAATATTCAAAATTGTTATGGTCTTACCTCTTCATGGATGTGTACATTTTTATACATATATATGTAATGTGTGCACGTATGAACTATGTTCATTGGATGGGTTATAGTTTTTTCTAAAACAAAACAATTTAACTATTGAATAAAATATTTACAATGTTACACGTTCAATATTTAATAAAATATCTACAATTTTACTCGTTCAATATTGAGTAAAATATCTACATAAGATATCATAATGGGTTTACATGTCTATGTATTGATGTTACCTTGATGCTTTCATTTAACTATGTCTTAATAATATAAAAAGAATTATACCTACTTTCATAAGTTAGTTACTCTTACTTTCATTTTACTTATGTTCAAAACATATTTAATTTGATTTTCATTATTTAATTACTTCAATTTTGATGCTTTCATGTTACTATGTGCAAATATAGAGATTAAAACTTTATCTATCTCATGGAAAGATAAGCGTCAACATTCTCATTAATAAAAGTTTCCATATGTCTTTCCTAACCCATCTTTGGGTAAAAATAGGTTGGAAAAAGGACTCTGACAAATGTTTAGAACTTTGAGACATCCAAGATGGTATCGCTATGATAAAAACCTAAAATTGAAAATTGAAAATAAAGTGATTAAAATATCAAAGAAAAAAGAGACATATGTTATTATAAAAAATGATTTTGAAAATCCTCTCCCTACTCTATTAAGATTGCATGTTACAAAATTAAGAACTAGCTTTAAGGTGCACTACCAAACTAAGAACTAACTCTTAAATGCATAATCAAACTCACAAATGGACCCTTGTGAAAACTCCTTAGGAAAAAATCCACTGTATTCTATGCAACCTAGAGGAGATTAAAGATAAGCCTCATTTTCTTCTAAGGTTCACTTTATACAACTTCTAAGGTGCCCTTTATACAAAAATATTAGAACTCTCAGGTATATAGAAAAAATCATAGATGAACACTTCAAAAAACTCCTTGGGAAAAATGATATTTAATGTGCTTATAGGGATATTTACTTCATAAAAACCACAACCAAATTAAATTTGAAAACACAAAAGCAATCAATAACTTTTCTAATAATGACCATCAACTACGCCTTTCCTCACACTTGAGCACTCTAGTACTAAGGCATATCTTGCTTCCCACAATCCTAAGAAGTTGGGTGTTGTATAAATCATTCCATTAAGAACATCCTTCATAGAGAGAAATAAGTAGTAACATCTCAAAGAACAAGCCTAGTCCCTAACATGAAGAGACTGGTCACTAAATCTATGAAGTCATAGTAAAAATGGCTAACCAATATCTTGGAAAGAGAATAGCAATGTTTTTATTTAGATTAAACTAAAACTTCATTATTTTTATTATTAAAAGAAATTAAATTTAAAAATGTGAAAATTCCATTATTTTTATTTTTAAAACCAATTTAAAATTAAAATTTGAAAAACTCATTATTTATTCTTATTGATGTTCAATTTATCTCCAACTATAAAGAACGTAAAAGACAACAACATTGAAAAATAATATCTTTAATTAAATAAACATAAAATAAAATACACAACAATTGTTAGAATCTCATAACAATTTGTTTGAATGAATGTATGTATGTTACAATGTACCTGCTGCCGCAATGTCAAGTCCCCATCAGGTCTGCTGTCGATTCTTCTCCTCTCATTGGAAGATGCATCGGCTTGAATTTGCATGTAACTCAGAACCCAGTCCCCGCCACAGGGATTCGAACATGTTTTTTTATTTGAATTTGAAAAAAAACAACGCGAGGGGAAAAAAACAACAGTCGAAGGTCGTCCAACCACGGGGATTCGAACATGTTTTTTCATTTTAATGACCGCCCTCTGCTGTCGTCCAATCTGTGTCAGGTTCGTTCGGGTGTTCACATTGGGAGCCAGCGCAGAGGTTTGATACCCGACCTAGCTCGTCGGAATTGTAAATTGTTTACAATATTTGATGTTTAGATTCTAATTTAAACGTTTGGGTCGATTTAGATTGTTCACAGATCCTTGAAGTTTTTTCGTATTGGCTGAAAGTTTGTTACATCTCAAACATTTGGGTCGTTTTAGATTGCTCACAGATCTTTGAAGTTTTTTCATATTCTCTAAAAGTTTGCTACATCTCCAAGATTCTCATGGTAAATTACTGGGACCATTACATTTGTACGGCTCATTCAATCGAGGATTTGTCATAGTATTATTATACAGATCGAACCAAGTAGTTTGAGACAAAAGCTCATGCTTGGACGCCAAGCTTTCTCCACCTATTATTATTTCGACCTTGGCGTTCAATCTGGATTCCGCGTGGGAAAGGGATTCGGAAAGATTTCTACGCCTGTTATTATTCCGACCTCGGTGTTCTATTTGGATTCCGACCTTTATCATGCCTCGTTACGCAATCCGATGTGGCCGTTCAATGCATGCCACGTGGCGAGATAATAGCCGCAGGATATCATCTTTGGATTCACGCTACGTGGCGATATCACAGGATATCATCTTTGGATGCACGCTACGTGGCGGATTACTGCTTATAGGAATGAACTGAATAGTCTAATTGATCGAGGGCGCCACGGAGAGGACATTCAGGGCCTTTCTGTGCAGTTTGGAATAGATCTCTATAAGAATCACTTTCAAATTCATAAAAAATTTGGAAATACGTTTGAACTGTAGTATTATCAGTTCCACTTCCTGCTCCCCTTCGTGCCCCAGCTGCTCCTTACATTGCTCTTCATGCCCCACCTTCTCCTTTTCAGTCTCTCCTCTGCCATGTCCTTTGCTTCGACCTGTTCATCAACATCAAAACGAGTACTGACGTTGCTTGCATGGCCAACGACATCAAAAAGAAAATTAAAACAAATCACGACCCTTCGAATAACGATAGATGGGTATCCGAAAATAGTTGTTACGGAGCTTGCAATTTCAGCTGTATCGTGGTCGCGCATGCCTTCAAAGCTGAAGCATTTATGGTTCGAGTCCTCGACGCGATTGAGTACATACCCTAGTCAGTCCAAAAAATAGAATAGCAACAAGAAATATGACTAACATAATGGTAAATACATAAATTATTTAATTCCATTTCTTCATTTAATACATAATACATAAATTATTTAAATTATAAAAATGAGTGAGTTAGTATGGATCCCTAAACTTGGTAAATTAAAGTAGAAATCTCTAATTCAAGTCTAACATGATGTTGGTTTATCGACCCAGTTTTATGGTTATTGGGTATATGGGCACGTGGCATTATCAAGAAATATTAAAATAAAAAGGGATGAATTTTTAAACTGTCTCTTAAAAACTCAATAGATGTAATAGATGTTTGGTTAGTTGGTAGTGTGTGGTATTAATAATTACAATTAATTGTAGAGGAGTAGTTCCACACATTATTAGGAGATAGGGTTATTTAGTGTATTTGCTATTTAATTTTTTTGAAAGATAGAGTAGGTTCACTACATGAATTGATATATTGGAGGGTGTTCAAATCATTTTTTGAGGGTTCAATCATTAGACCACTCCTAATGCTATATGAATGATATATTGGAGGGTGTCTAAATCATTTTTTGAGGGTTCAATTATTACACCACTCCTAATGCTACATGAATGATATATTGGAGGGTGYCTAAATCAYTTTTTGAGGGTTCAATCATTAGCCCACTCCTAATGCCAAAGGAGGTTAGGCTCAAAGGATGAGGGTCAAATCCTTAGCTCACTCTTAATGTCAAAGGAAGGTAAGCTTAAAGGTTGAGGTTATTTGTCAAGTATTTATTGTGTGCATTTGAATCCTTAAGATTTGGTGTATTTACAAAATGGATGAGGTATGAACTGTGAGGCTTAATATGTCGGTGGTGGTAAAAGTGTTAATAAGGTTATAGATGGCATGGTAGATGATAAAAAAAATTGTCACACTTTTCCCTTTTCGCACTCCAACAAGTTCATTTGATGTTAGAGAAGCCTAAGGTAGATACCTCTTTGTGCCTAGCTAGCCTCCATGAAGAAGAGCATCTAATTAACTTTTGAAATTTCCAATAAAGAGGGGAGGCTCTAGACATGAGGATGTGGTTTGTCATAACAAGATTGAAGTGCTTCAGAAGGGAAAGGAGAAGTCTCAATCTGTGGAAAACTTATTTTCAATTGTTGTATAAAATCCCTCAATATCTTTGTTTTCCCGCATTCTTTGCATTCATTTTGAAAAATCCCTCAATTTCTTTATTGTTCGGGTGCAGTTTCATCTATCATGTTGTAATCGAACAATATTTTAAAAATATTTATGATATTTTAAAAATGTTTATGATATTTTAAAAATATTTATGATATTTTAAAACTATGTGTGTTATTTAAAACTATTTATGATATTTTACAATGTTGAATTTTAAAACTTTTTATTGTGTGTATTTTTTTAATAGTACTTAATTGGGAGATATTTTTTATGCTACAACAAGGTTACAATAGGTTTTGACTAAGAATCTTGTCAATTTGGTAGTTTTTATTTATTTATTCCTCTCCCCTCAAAGAACAAATAGGAGGAGAGAAGACAAATGAGTAAAAAATAGAATCTTACACATTGAATACATAGAAAAATACAAAAACAAAACATAGCTAACAATTGCGAAGGGGAGGGGTTTGGGTCTTTCTTCAAAATTTCGACAAAGGATTTAGAAGATTCAAAGTGAACCCTCATTGTTGGCTCTAGTGGTTCCTCATATCCTTGATTTCCTTTGTCTCCTCTTCTTCCCCTAGACACAAGTTTGTGTGGCTTTTGTATTCCTTCAATCGGTGGATCTTCTAGTCTTCTACTAGGATTGGGCAACAAACAATGGATCTTTTCAATCCTATAATGTTTACAGGAATCAATTTGAGGGTGCCATCTTCCCAAAATGGTTATTTAGACATTGTGTTTGTAGTAATAGATAAGTGATTTCATTAAGATATAAGAGTGTTTTCTTTTTCTTTTTCTTTTTCCAAGTTACACTACCTGGGGAAAAACTCCATGCACTTCTCCTCATTTCAAGGATGGTACCCAGTGTAAAGCCTAGAATATTCAAGGTACAAGGTTGATCAACAACAAGGCTCAAAACCATTGCAACAATATAATTGTTACTTCCCCTCATTTCAAGAATGATACCCAGTGTAAACCCTAGAATCTGCAAGGTACAAGGACGATCAACAACAAGGATCAAACCCATTGCAACAATATAATCGTTAAGAGCTCAACATGTAGCAGGTACTTCCCCTCATTTTGAGGATGGTATCCAAGGCAAACCCTAGAATCTTCGAGGTACAAGGATAATCAACAACCTCAGTGGGAAGGATAACAATCATTCAACAACAAGGCTCAAAGTCATTACAACAATATATTCGTTAAGATCTCAACATGTCACTAGTGAGAATTGAAACTAGGTGGGAAGGATAATGATCATTCCTACCAACCCAATTGACATAAGAGTATATTGTTATCCAAATCTATTATTTAGTTTAGATATTATCTTAAAAGGTAAGAGTATCATCAACCCATCCTAATTATATTATTGATGTGTTATTTTTTTTAATCGTATTCTTCGTAATCTATTATTTAGTTTAGAGATTACCTTAAAAGGTAAGATGATCTGGATTTTATGAGCAGAACAAAATGAATACAGATTATTAACAGAATATTAAGACAAAATAACAAAGATACAGTAAAACTGGTTTTCTATTCAATAATGAAATAAGCTACAACTGTAAAATGTAGCGGAAACAAGCTTGCTGGAATGGTGGCGACTTATCTCTGAGAAGAGATGTGATGGCTACGCTCATTCGCAAGAAGATGATTACAATGAGGCTCTAAAGGCCTTTTACAATAAACAAGAATTCCAAAAACCCTAGACATCCAAAAACCTAACCCTAGGAGATGAAGCGCCAAAAGTCATGTGGGCCCCGTTTGGGTAAGTTAGTACATTAACTTCCTGGGGTCGTAACTTTTGCATACGATCTATGTTTTAGGTGTATGATAGCCCGTTAGAAAGGTATCGTCGAGGAGATTCATTTTCGGGGACCAATAATTCCTTTGTATATCATTGAGTTGGGACTGTCCCAAAAAACCTTCATTTAGGCCCTCAAAATGGCCTCGGAAGTGAAAACTGCTAAAAATAGTAAATTGCCAAAATTGCCAGAAAATTATTTTGAGCCAGTTGGGAAAGGTGGGTGGCCACCGATATCCATCTGGATCAATCCTCCCTCCTTAGGAATAAATGGTCTCCATTGCGTTGAGTTCCCCCATCAGATGAGGAAATTTCTGTTGAATTTGGCCCCGGGTGAGCCACTTGCCTTGGTGCAGGAGATGCCCTGCTTTGACGACTCGATAAAGTTGGATCCTTTGCTGTCGAGTGCCCTTGATTTGTGTGTCCAAAATTTAATCATTGGATTCTTGTTGGATGCATTCAGGGTTGAGATTTGTTGGTGTCAATTGTTCTGCTATGATTAAGGTGTCCAATAATGGTGGGAAATAAGGGCGAAGGAGATCCATGTTGAACACTGGGTGCAGGCCAATCAAAGGAGAAATGTTGATCTCAAAAGAATTATCCCCCATGGCGTTGGTGATGGTATACAACCCATAACGTAGTGGGCAAAGCTTCCGATGGGGTCTTGTAAGGCATTCTTTCTGCAAGTGCAACCAAACTTCGTCTCCCACCTGAAACTTATGTGGCACCCGATGTTGATCATGGAGTTGTTTGTACTTGTCATTGGACTTCTATAGGATATCCTGAACCTGTTGGTGGATGTGTTGGATCTTCTCAATGAACCGGGTGGCTTTGTCAGCTTCAATTGGAACAGGAGATGAGTCGGTCGAGGTGACTGCAAGGGGAAGTGCAACATCTATGGGACCCAATGGTTGGAATCCCAACCCCACCTAAAAGGGGTTGTGGTCGGTTGAGCTATGCAGGGCTCAGTTGTAGCTATGTTGGACATAGGGAATGCTCTCATCCCATGTGAAAGGGTGCTTTGAATTATACATGTGAAGGATATGCACAACCATTCGATTTACGACCTCGGTTTGGCCATTTGTCTGGGGGTGGAAGGTCATGGATTTGGTTAGCTTGGTGTCCAGTAGTGACCAGAGGCTCGACCGGAATGTACTGAGAAATTTTATGTCCCTATCTGAGACAATGGTTTGTGGGAGTCCAAAATGTACCCAGACCCGTTCAAATAAGAGCTTGGCAGTGGCCTCTGCTATGATGCTCTTCTTACAGGCAACCAGAATCGCCATCTTAGAAAAGCGGTCAACAACCACAAAAACACAGTCATTTCCCCGCTTGGTGGACGGGAGGCCCGACATGTAGTCCATTGAGATGGATTCCCATGGCCTGTCAGGAGTAGGAAGAGGGGTGTACGGGCCCTATTTCTTAGTGGTTAGTTTGGCAATAGCGCAGGCAGTGCAGGACCTAATATACTTGCTGACCTCCGGTCGGAGTTTCAACCAGTAGAAATGTTTCTATAGCATCGCCACTGTCTTTTCGACGTCAAAGTGTCATGTTGCCTGACTGTAGTGGGCTTCCTAGATCATCTTCACTCACTTTCTTGATGGAACACAGATATGGCCCAAATGACACAACAACCCATCTTGAAGATAGAAATTATCGACAACTATGTTTGCACCCAACATTTGGTAGGTGGTGGCGAAGTCTAGATCTGTCTCATAGAGTTGGGGCCATCCAGAGGTCTCATGCCCACAAGAGTATAGCTCCGCGGTGAGTGTCGCGACTGGTGGTTTGTTGAGGCAATCAACGACGCGATTGGTGCTTCCTGTTTTATACTTGATGTTGAGGTGGAATTGTTGCAAGTATGTGGACCACTTTTGATGGTGGTCATTCTGCAATTTTTCTTGTGTCTGCATAAAATGTAGTGGCTTATTATCAGTGTGAATGACTATCTCCTTCCCAAGAATGTAATGTCTCCACTGGCGGCAGGCTTGCACAATGGAGTACATTTCTTTGTCGTAAGTAGGGTACTTACAGACAACATCAGATAGTGTCTCACTATGATAGGCCATGGGGTGGTTGTGCTAAGTGAGAACGACGCCCACAACATAGTCTGAAGCATTTGTCTCTATCTCAAATGGATGATGTAGGTATGGTAGTGAAAGTACTGGGGATGAGCACAATAACTTCTTCAAATCATCGAATGGTTGTTGTTGGGACCGGCCCCACACAAATGTTGCCTTACCACCACCCCTGGTGATTTGGCTGAGGGCCCATGCAATATGGGAGAATACCAACACAAACCTACGGTAGAAATTGGCAAGGCCCAAGAAGCTTTGAAGCTCAATGAGTGTGGTTGGGGCGGGCCAGTCACGGATGAATTGGATCTTGGTTGGATCCACATGTACACCATGTTGATCAATGATGTATTCTAGGTAATGGACCATGTCCATGCCGAAGGAGCATTTTCCCAAGTTGGCGTATAGCGGGTGCTGCCACAGGGTGTGCAGAACCTGTTGAATATGATGCAAGTGTTCATACCAAGTCTTGTTGTAAATGAGAATGTCATCTAGAAACACCACTACAAAATTATTGGTGAATGGTCGCAGGATATCGTCCATCATCCTCATGAAAGTGGTCGGAGAATTTGTCAAACCAAAGGGCATGACCAACCATTCAAAAAGGCCTTCCTTTGAATTGAAGGCGGTCTTCCATACATCTGTATGTTCTATCGGGACCTGGTGGTAGCCAGACTTCAGATCAATCTTACTGAATTATTTATCCCTCGTGAGTTGATCAAGGAGGTTGTCGATTCGGGGAATCGGGTACCGGTTTCTGACTGTGATTTTATTCAGAGCTTGGTAATCAATGCAGAGTCGCGAGGTTCCATCTTTATTCTGTACCGGCATGATTGGGCTCCCGCAAGGTGATGAGATGAGACGGATGTGCCCCTTGTGGAGTAGTTCTTGGATTTTTCCCTTGATCTCCTCATTCTCTAACATAGAGCGAGGATAGACTGGCCCATTGGGCAGTGGTACACCGGGGGTCAGATCGATGGGGTTCTTGACCTAGCATTGCAAAGGTACCCTGGTAGGTGAGGAGAAGATATCTGATTATTCATCCACAACCTTATCTACTTACTTCTATTGTGTGGAGAGGTCGGTCGTAGAGACCCTGGATGTGGTTGTGATCTTTCACTTATTCTGAGAGCGAATAACGAAGAAGACAAACTTCCCCATCTGAGAGATGACTTTCCTGCATTGTTTAGAAGAGATCAAGGAAATAACACTAGGTGGGACTGCCTCAGGTATCCTGTACAATTTCCTATTCAAAGTAATAATAACACTATGAGGCCTAGACTCATATACAACATGACATTTCCATAAATAAGGTTGGCCCAAAATAACATCACAAACTTCGAGAACAACAACATCACACAATACCTCGTCTTTGAAGGGCTTGATGTCGTATGACAGTCGACACTTTGGCTAACGTGGAGATCACTTCCTTGGCGAAGCCATCCAATGGTGTAGGGTTGTGGATGAGGCATTGTGGGCAGGGCCAGCCACTTGACAAACTCTGTAGAGATGAGGTTCTTTTGGCTACCGCTATCAATGATGAAGTGCAGCGGGGTGCCTTTAACCCACATTTGCGAATGGAAAAGGTGCTCTCCTTTTGGCTCGTCTAGTTCACCAGGTTGGAGCTTGGTGGTAGCAACGGTGGCACTGGGTTCTGCGTCAATGATCTGTCTTCCCCTTTCTGGTTCTAGCTCAGAGTCAGAATCTGCATCTGATTCATAGGCTTTCACTTCAGCCACCAACAACTGCTTTGAGCGACAATCAACAATGTTATGCCAAGGGATTTTATGGAAGTTGCACCACTTCCCGGTATCTTTCTTTGTCTTTCCAGTGTCCTTCTTTGCTTACGTCTTGGACTGGTTGTCCTGATACTGTCCATATTTTCTCTGTCCTTTGTTCAGTGGGTTGGGGCTGCCCTTCAATGGATTTTCTTGTGAGGGGTTCCCAGGCCCAAATTGTCGCGTATTTTGTTTGAGCTTCTGCTCGATTTTGACGGCATATCGGTAGGCCACGCCCAAGGATGAGATGTCTAGAAATTCCATTTTGGTTTGGATGTATCTATGCAGAGCACTGTGATACTTGAGCACCATATGTCGCTCTGAATCTTTGATACCCAGCTTGGTGCACAAGGTATGGAAGATATTTGTGAAATCTGGCACTGCTTGGTCTCTTTCTTGCCACAGTGTGGTCCATTTGGTATATAAGTCGTCATAACTTCCGAAAGGGTAGTATTGTTCCTTAATAGCATCCCTGAAGGAATCCCAGGTGGCTGTGACTATAAATAATGAAGGTTCCTCTGTTTCCTTTTGCTCACAGAATGTTTCCCACCAATCTTAACATGGGGGACATCTTTAAGGAGCGCAAAAGTAATATTTTCTCTATTCGATAAGTTATGGACAGAAAAATACCCTTCTAGCAGATTCAACCACTTATCTATAGCATATGCACCTATCTAACCTTCAAATATAGGAATATCAAAGTTTATTTGTACCTTGAATGGGGTGGTGCCTCTGCTTGAAGAAGATGTGTTGCTTGTTGGTATCCACCGAAGGATTTGCGCGAAACTATCCATCATCTTGTTCCTCTGTTGCATGAGGGCTTCCTCAATCAATAGTTTGAAAGGATCTCCTGTCTCGTCATATTTATTTTCTCCTGCCATTAGAGGTCTCTTGGGTGTGCGAGAGCTTTTGTCCTCAAGAGACACAATCTCAAGACCCAACTCTTTGTACTTTGACCCCGTTGGGGACATGCATTAAGACGACAAGGAGAAGACCACTCTGATACCACTGATCTAGATTTTATGAGAAGAACGAAATGAATACATATTATTAATAGATTATTAACAAAAAATAACATAGATACAGTAA
Source organism: Picea engelmannii (assembly GCA_009831015.1). NCBI lineage: Eukaryota > Viridiplantae > Streptophyta > Pinopsida > Pinales > Pinaceae > Picea > Picea engelmannii. Next base: position 33,458 of record ML780520.1, on the reverse strand, counting down.
AAATGGTTTTCTATTCAATAATGAAATAAGCTGAAACTGTAAAATGCAACGGAAACAAGCTTACTGGAATGGTGGTAGCTTATCTCTGAGAAGAGATGTGATGGATAATCTCATTCGAAAGAAGATGATTACAATTAGGCTTTGAAGGAATTTTAAAATAAACAAGAATTCCAAAACCCTAGACATCCAAAAACCTAACCCTAGGAGATGAAGCGCCAAAAGTCATGTGGGCCCCGTTTGGGTAAGTTAGTACATTAACTTCTCGGGGTCGTAACTTTTGCATACGATCTCTGTTTTAGGCGTATGATAGCCCATTGGAAAGGTATCTTAGAGGATATTCATTCTAGGGCCTCATTCATGCCTTCGTCTATCATCTATTTGAGATGATCCCAAAAAACCTTCATTTAGGCCCTCAAAATGGCCCCGAAAATGAAAACTGCTAAAAATAGTAAATTGCCAAAATTGCCAGAAAACTGTTTTGAGCCAGTTGGAAAAGGTGGGTGGCCACTGATATCCATTTTAATCATAAGAGTATCACCAACCCATCCTAATTATGTTATTGATGTGTTATTTTTTTAATCGTATTCTTCGTATAATAGCATCCTAATTTTATTATGAGCACAACATAGAAAGTTATAATAGAAAATGTGTTTGTCAACATGAAATGAGTTTCTTATATACATTTATGCTAATAGGTTTATGCACATTGAGCTCATAATATTTAATTTTTTCTCTTCATGGACACTTTGAGAGGTGCCAATTAATATAAACCCAAAATGTTTAGAGGAAATGATAACCATATGTTTAAAAAAATTAAGAACAATTCTTGGATGGGGTGATACTCATCGATACTAGGCACACCCACATGGAAGCTCTAATGATCGACGAGATCAAAGCCAAGGGCATGACAACTAGTAGATCACTAGTGCATACAGAGAATTGTGGGAATTGAGGCGGCTTAGAGCTAAAGGGATTCATACCAGCTCATTCCATGTGCGGTATTGATGATATCCATTAACGTAGGAGGTGGTCTCCCTAGCGGGCTACAAGGCCATCAGTGTTGTGGAAGGAGAAGTCTCAGGAAGAAAGAATGGAGAGTACGAGGAGGAATGATGTAGAGGATTGGAAAGGTGGCCCAACGCATGTTGAGTGGGTGGTAGTCACATCCTAGATAATTAGAGAGGGGTATTGTAGCAACAAATCTCCTAATGCAAAAAATTGAGGGCATAGTGTATGGTTATGTTTTATTGGGAGATAAGTGGTGATGCAGTTGCAGGGTAGGAAAGATCCTGAGTCTTGGGCATCGCGCAAGGAGTTGGGGTGTCTAAAAAAAAAAGGAGTGAGTACAAGGTTTCTTTTTATGCAAAGACAAAAGTGGGTGTTACCTGGGAAAGGTGCAATGGAAAGAGTAATTCTATAAGGTTATCGAAAAGTTGGAAGCATTTGCCTCTTCCCCCTAGTAATATAAGAGAGTTGATTCTTGTCCAATGTGGCTAGACGACCGACAAAGGAGGAGAGGGGGAGCCAGCAGGAGGACAAGAAAAAATAGGTTTCCCCTCCCCAAGGGATAATGAACAATATGCACACAATTCGGTAAGCTTGGTTGGCAGGAACTTGAGACCAAAAACTCTGATCAGATGCATAGAAAAAGGAAACTGAGGAGGTGGAAGAGGGAATCTGAGGCTAGAGGAAAACTATTACAGAAGAGAAAATATTGGATGAGGTTCAGGAATGGGTAGAGGACCCATATTACTCCAGTACAAGAGAAACCAAGTACTTTAAAATAATATAAACATATTGGATAGTCAAGGAAATGGTTGGGCATGCACTAGAAATGACCAAGGAGGAGCAGGGGAACATTATGTAGGGCACTCAAAAATTTTGAGGCAAAATTCGAGTTATTTTGCAAGTCCTAGCATGGAATTGTAGAGGAGTAGTTCCACAATAGATGTTTGGTTAGTTCGTATAGTGTGGTATTGATAACTATTATTGTATAGGAGTAGTTAGTTCCACACATCATTAGGATATAGGGTTAATTAGTTTATTTGCTAAAAAAAAATTAGCAATATGGAGGAGTAGGTTCACTACATGGATGATGTATTGGAATGTGTCTAAATCATTTTTTGAGGGTCCAATCACTATACCACTCCTAATGCCAAAGGAGGCTAGTCTCAAAGGATGAGGGTCCAATCCTTAGCTCACTCCTAATTCCAAAGGAAGGTAAGCTCAAAGGTTGAGGTTATTTGTCA
>ML780519.1:619973-647082 GCA_009831015.1 Picea engelmannii | reverse complement strand
AAATCTTGTGTATACTATGGATGTCTTTCTTTCAGTGATCCTTATGCATGCAATTATTGTTTTAATAGTCTAAAGTTAAAGAATATTGAACACACTTAACTGCTTAAGAGAAAATTTAACACCTTTTACTTCTAGAATTAACATGTTGTAGTAGGAGATCTCTTACTTTCGCTGCCATAGAGTTTGGCTTGACTAGTTCCTGGTTAAAAACAACTTTGTTTGTAGCCAACCATAGTTTCCAACAAAGGTACTTTGGGAGAGTTGTTCATATCCTTTTCAAGGTGCCTTTGTTTTAAGAGATCCCCTACACTTTTTGCTCCATAATGTATACATATCACTCCATGATCTTGGCCTATACGATCTTTGGCTTATACTAGCAAAGGTGATTAACCATGCCACTTTTCAAATTGCACTCAAAGAATAGATGATAAGTGGTTTCGTTTGCGGAAAGACATAGAGTGCATCTTGAGGGACCTTGTGTTCCTCTGTTTTGAACTTTTTTTGCTGTCAAGTGCTTGTTGTGAACCAAAATCCAACAAAAAATGTTTATTTTTGGCAACTTGTCACTATGGCAAAATTTTCAGCAAATAGGAGATCACTAAGGGAGCGATTGTGTTGAAAGATGATGCATGTACCTATCCCTTACTCTGTATTCCAATTCGTCCCAACCTCTTTGGTATTTGGCGCTTAAATCCCATGGGGCACAACGTTTAAGAGCAACCATCAGGTTTGAAGCCAAGACACTAAGATGAGACAAAGGATTTACTAGGGACCAATTGAGCCAGCGGCCAAAACCTTCTTCCCACCTCGAAATATCATACAACGTTTTTAAATTCTTACAGTCCGTCTGTGTCTTCAAAGGGAGCAATTCTCACTTTTGTTCTAAAGGTGGGTTTCCCATAATGCTATCTGTCCAAAGAAAAATCTCCTTGCCATTACTAGGGATCCAAGTTAGTTTTAAGCAGATTATTGGTGCCATAACCTTTAGAAGCTTCGAAATATGAGAGCCATTTTGTGTTTCTGACCAGTTGGCGATGCACCTTTTTCCATTCCCAATAAAGTATTTTTTCCACAAGATTTTTTTCCACCATTCCAATTTGCCTATGATAGTTCTCCATAATAGTTTGGCACCCAAGGCATGATTCATAAGAGATGGATCTTTGATCTCCAATCCTCCTCTTTCATTAGGAACTTGGATAATTTTCCAACTCACTGGGTGAAATTTTTTGGTGTTTGTTCCCCCGCTTGCCATGAAAATTTCCTAATCTCTCATCCAATTTGCCACATAATACCAATTGGGGCTAACATGGTGGAGCATTGGAAGAGTGGGTGAGCTGTAAATATTGACTTTATTAACATGACTTTGCCCCTTGGATTCAACCATTGGGATCCCCATTGATTAAATTTAGATTTGATTTTCTCAATGATACTTTGCCAAGATTGGGCTAATGGATTACCAAGTGATATTGGCATTCCCTGGTATTTAAATGAAGACCATTTCTCCTGACAAGGGAACTGCAGGATTCGAGAGTGAGGAGAGTAATTGTTGATTGATGTTCCAACCTAAAACCTGACTTTTTTGATGATTAATATTTCCTCCGAAGGTGCATGCAAATTGATCCAATACTTGCTTACATCTACCTGCAATAATTGTGGATGCTCCTCCTAGAAGGTGAGTGTCATCAACAAATTGAGAGTGGTTTAGACTTTTAACCCCCCTTATGATTTTGAGGCTTGGGAGATTTCCAACAATCCTCTTAACCTCCAACTTTCGACTAAATGAATCTGCCATTATCATGTATAAGATGGGAGAGAGAGGGCATCCTTGTGTTAAGCCATGACTCCCACATAAGAAGGATGTGGGTCTCCCATTCGTCGGGGGGGCTATCCATGGAGTGATGATACAAGACAAGACAAGACAAGATAATTTTATTAACGTCCAACGAATGACCACAAAAGTAGGTCAATGGGACTAAAGATTACACCAAGTATGAGTACAATGTGGGAGTGCAAACACAACTCCTAGATAATGCTGAGAATAACATAAAGAAAGAAACCTAAAATAGTGTAGCCTAAAAAATGTATCTAACAATGACAAAAGTACGGTGAACCAAAATATAAGCAAGTGTGTCTGATTCAAAAGTGACTCAAAAGTCTGTTGAGAGAGAGAGAGAGAGAGAGAGAGAGAGAGAGAGAGGTCTGACGATGAAGGTGCCAAGGTTTGAATCATTGTCAAAGTCCTCAGGAACTATCGAGGGGTTCGAGCTGGTGATTACAAATTCATAGCTCAACTCAATGTGATATCAATGTATTAAGACAATGTTGATATAATTCTAGGGTCAACTTGGGTAGATACATTGGGTACTTTTATTTTCAACACAAGGAGAAAGTTTTTGACATTTTCTTATAAGAAGAAGAAAATCACATTACAAGATGTTACAATGAAGTCAATTTCAAAAACTCCATCATCAGAAGACCTGAAGGACATATCAGAAGTGATCCTTCAAGATAACCAATAGTCAATACAAAAGTTGCAAAATCGACAGAAAGAATTTGACAAGATCATCATTGAAAAAGATGAAGAGATTTCTCGCCTAAGAAATCATAATCAGAAACTACTTGCAAAAATCATGAAGTCCAAGGAGAAGAAGTGGTGTTTTCAAAAGTTGGAACAAGAAAATCAAGGTCTCAAAGAGAAATTAACCGAAGAAAAGGAAGAAAGCTCCTGCCTAAGGAACCTTAATAATAATTTGTTAGAACAAATTAAAAGCTTAAAGGATGAAAGAAAGGAGAATCTAGAATCAAAAAATAAAGACGACAAGTCAGAAGATAAAGAAGAATTTTTACGATTAAAACAAAATAATCAGGATTTACTAACACAAATTAAAAGACTTAAAGATGATAAGAAGTCTTTACAAGAAGAGCTAAATCTCAAAACATCAATAGTCGATAAAGAGACATTGACTGAACCTATGGAACTAGAGAAGTCTTTAGATGTAAAAATCCCAATTCTGGATAAAGGAGTTAATACTGACATAGTCAACCCTACAACTCATGTAAAGAGGTCTTCAAATGTTGAAGTAGAAACAATCCATGGGTATGAAGAAGACTCAATTCCAAAAGTTAATCAAGAAAATTCTACAAGTATATGAAGTAAAAATCAAGTTGCAAGGATGCCTTATCGGCATCCTAATCACAAAAGTCGATACTTCAGCCAATCAATGTATCAACAGAAACAAATAACTGATATGTCGAAGAATATTACTTCCACTACAAGTGGGCCTGAAAGTAGAAGCTATCATGGGGGTCAAAATTCATCAAGTTCTTTCCAAGAACCCTATAAAAGCCCAATTCCGCAGAAGATTGAATTAGGATGGGAAAACTCTTTTACAATTCCACAGTTCTGCTCAGCGCTTAGAAGATCCTATCGTCTCATGTCCTCAACGTTTACTAACTCAAGAATGAAGAATCATGAGACAATAATTATAAGCAAGAGCAAGAGATAAGTTTTCCATAAAGATTGCTTTGAGGACAAAGCATTTTTAAGGGGAAGGCAATGTTATGAACACAATATATATAGAAATAGATATAATTAATAATAATTAAATATAATAATTAAGCACATCATAATTGAAAAGTCATGTCTTATCTAAAGGACGTGTCTTCATGAAAGTGCACCCTCTGTGAGGAGATATAAATGGGCCCTCATTCTCATTGTACTCATCTCATATCATATTCATTATTCATATTATTATTATCCTGTATGGATTTCTGTGTACTATCCTATTTATATTGGATATTCTTTGTGTGAGCGAACTTTTTTCGTCTCATTTCTTCCCTTTTTTCCTTTTGACTTCATTTCCACTCTCTTAGGTAGCCTTTCTTTGTTTATTTTTGTTCCCTTTCCTCCTCCATTTGCTGTTGTGCCTTATTTCTTGCAAGGATACTTGTGCCTGTAGAATTTTGTTGCCTTTCATGGACATTGTCTATCCTCATCTTGTTGGTTCGATATCATATCTTTATTTGCTAATGGGGTCTGCCTTTCTACTTGTTCAGAGGGAACCGTCACACCTAGTGTATCTGATATAACCGGAGTAGGGTTTGAAGAGGCGAAGACTTTCGAGAATGGAATGGGCTCTTCCTGAGATAAGATTTCAAACCTATTCAACTTTGGGGATAGACTTCCTTCCTTGAAGCGTTGTAGGGATTTTATACGTTGATCTGAATGTTGGCTATTAGGGATCTCCATCGATGAAACATGAGGTTGCCCCAGCTTGGATCTAGAAAGGGCTGAAGGACCTAGAATGGAAGTGCTTGATCTGGTTTGCGACACAATGCTTGAATGCTTTTTCACCCATTTTCTTCTTGATGGTCTGGCATTGTTCATCTTTATTTGGCATTGGTTGGACGACTTGAGCATTCTCTTTGTTGTCTTTTGCAAAATGGCCATATTCATGGCATGTTTTGCATTTGAATGGGAGCTTCTCATAATCTAATGGTTGGATGTTTTTCCAGTTGTCTAGAGATAACATGATTGCTTCCAGGAGGCCTTGTTCTAGATCCACTTCCACATAGATTCTTGTGCAAGAAAACATGCTTACCTTTGACTTCGACTTATCAATATAATTGCCCAGTGCGTCTCACATGCATACCTTTGGCTCCAATTTATCAATATAACGGCCCAATGTGTCTCACATGCTACCTTTGGCTCCAATTTATCAAGATAATGGTCCAATGTGTTTCCAATGCTTTGAAGAGCATCCTCATTCCAACAATGAAGTGGCAAATGCGAAGGCCTCACCCAAACAATAACATCGGATGGCACATCATGTTTAGGGTTGAAGTCAGGGGTCCATCGATTCAAATACTTGCCGTTGGTGCTATTATCACTCAATTATGCTCCACTCAAACTTGGGAGACAAATATGAGTAATCAAGCCAAAGTCATTGTTGATAAACCCTATGTTTGGACTAGTGCTTTTCTAGTCATAGGGGGTTGTCCCTAGTGTTCATGCACTATCAATCACTTAGAAAAATGTGCGTGGTTAGTATGAAAGTTAAGCACATAAAATAATTATCCTTGGTATGTGTGCAAGCCAAGGTTGTTGGGAGAAGGAAGCGGGAGTAGGAGCGAAAAGTGCATTTTCCAAAAAGATTTTGTGAGCGTTTTTTTATATAATACGCGTTTTAATATATTTTGATGCATATATATAAAAACATGAAAACATAGATTTAAGATCATTTAACTACTGAATTAGTGATGACCATCAAAGCATCAACCATTTAGTACACATATAACATTAATCATATAAAATTTGTCATGAACAAATTGTGATAGAGAACATCAACCACAAAATGAAATAGACTCTAGAGCATCATATTCATTACCAAAGAGTTATAAGATTCAATTAATAGTTCAAACTTCAAAGGTAAACTGTCATAAAATGTTCATTGTTTACAAGATAAGCCATAATAAAGACAAAGTGCTAGAGACTACTTCTAAACAGGAAAAAGAAAAAGAGATCTAGTATATAGTACTATGCACTAAGTTTTCCTCTTGCCATAAGCAACTTCTAGTTTCTTTCCTGTGATCTATGAAGAAGAGGAGCAGGAGTAGGTGGAAATGTTTGTGTAACACGGCCAACAACTGTATGACCCCCACGTAAGGCTGGATGCTATCAAGATAAAGGAAAAGTTGTTGCATCTGGAAACTTACCAGTGGATGGGGGTGGCATGTTTGCTCCAGGAATATGATCACCATCATGATCACCCAAAAGTTTAGCTTACAAGCGCTCTAAAACCATGGCTCCATCCTCAAAATTAGTCTCCTTTGGATTGGTTGTCCCAAGTCACCTCTCTTTTATAATTATCATTCTTTGTTGCATCACAATAATGGGACAACAACCTCAAGTTGTCATGCACATAAACCAAGCTTTTTGCTCGGTCTACATTCAAGTTGTTTCTCTTTATGTTGTGGATGAAGCTGCAGGTGCTCCAACACCTCTCTACAAAAGAAGTGTTAACCACCTGAGAAAGCACCCTCACCGCCAAGTTATGTAGATATGTGGTAGAGGAACTATACATGTTCCACCATTCTATAGAACTCAACCTATCTTGATCTTTGGTTGCATACAGGTTACCAAAGACTCCATGATCACTGATGTACTTGCTCAATTGGCTTTGTACTTGAGCACACTTCTCTTCTTTAGGTACCAACTTGTCTAATGCAAGCATATACCCATTTTGCACCTATGGATCTCTGTGGGGTTTTCTCCTAACCCCACCGGCAGGTGTTGGTTGGGCCAACAAAGATGGAGAAAAATATTTTGGTTTAAGGACATATGCTACAGGATGGAATGGAACATTCAAATTATCCCACCTTTTGACCACATGTTTATGGATATGATCGTACAAGATCGCATCCCTCGGCTTAACAATGTCTTTGATTTGGCCTAACATGCTATCCATCTGCTCATACATCTCCCCAATCACTGGCTGATCTATATTTGCAAACCGAATCATACTGTAAATGGGTTTGGTAAACTACAAAATATACCTAACCTGTTGCCAAAACTGACCATCATGCATCGTATCCTTGTTAGATTTTAAGGGCAAAATATATACTATCTAGGAATATAAATATTTTTAATTTTAATTGCTACTGAAATTCGGATCAGCAATATATTCAAAACAAAAATTCTGATGTAAACAATTAATAACAGAAATCACATTAAAGATCTAAGTATTATCTTAGCAAAACAAAGAACAGATTTACCTGATGTGCTTGCTTTTATCCTCTTTTCTGTATGCTCAGAAAAAACTTTAAGGGTCATGGATCAATCCCTTAGGGTTAGATCTCATCATGATCTTTGAATAGTTTTGCAAAGAAGAACTTTAGGGAAATATCAGAAAACTAACCAGCATACCAATCATCAAGTACAGGGCTGAAGCAAGGACACCACTGTCCAAACTAGAGGCTGAAAAGAGGCCACTAACAGCCTTAACAAAATCTGTCCAAGAGTATAGTACTGCTACAACAATAGACAGAATTAAGTAGCAGTTTTAGGGCTGCCTCAACAAGCCTTGATTAGGGTACAGCCAGCTGTAGGATAGATAGCATATAGGTCATAAAACATGGACAGCATACAAGTGTCACCAACAAGGAGAGAAGCAGTTCTAGGGCTGTCATATCAAACCCTGATTAGGGTATTAAAGGCTGTAAGCTAGGTAGCATACACAAGTCACAAGAGGGAGACAGCGGCAGCATACAGTTGGCACCAGTAGCACTAGAAATGACACAACGGAAACAATAAGGAGAAGATGAACTGTCCTAAAGGGGGCCGCAGACAATACCCAGCAAGAGAACTGATCCAAGGAGGGCCGCACCCAAACTCAGCAGAAAATCAGATCCAAGGAGGGCCGCACCCAAACTCAGCAAGCAAATTAGATCCAAGGAGGGGCCGCACCCAAACTCAACAAGCAAATCAGATCCAAGGAGGGGCTGCACCCAAACTCAGCAAGCAAATCAGATCCAGGGAGGGGCCGCACTCAAAACTCAGCAAATAAAATAGATCTTAGGAGGGCCGCACCCAAACTCAACAGAAAATCAGATCCAAGGAGGGCCACACCCAAACTCAGCAAGCAAATCAGATCTAAGGAGGGGCCGCACCACTTCTCAACTAGAACAAGGAGAGCTGCAGCAAAAACTAAGACCAAGAGAATGTTTGGAGGAAGAAGAATAAGTGTAAGAGTGAGAGGAGAGGTCTCTCCTTTTTATAGTTTGGTAGGTAGGTTAGGGTTAGTTAAATTAGCCCTAACTTTAGGGTCAGATTAAACCCTAACAAAATAAACAAATAAACAATTAATTAAACATGTAATATTTTATATCATAAAATATTAATTGTCAAAAGAGTCAACAAGGAAAGAGCAAGTGAAGGAGATCCAAAAACAAAGCGGCTAGCTTTGTTTAGAAAGAAGCAAGGAACCCAACCAAAAACCCACACAACATTTAAGGGGGACGTAGCTCAAGCAAAGAGGGGGTTTCAAGACAAAGTCAACAAGGTAAGTTCTTTTTTAATGGCAGAATGTCCACATGAGTCTCATGATATAACTTATAAGCTTTTATCATCCCAACATAAGAGGAAGGTCGATGATGTGATCATGTCCTTCTTCTTAACTGCTCCTAGGTCTCATGGACCATCCCGGGAGAGAAGAAGATCACACATCATCTCAACTTGGTACTTAACCAAGGAATTGCCTGGTCCCAGACTAGGATACCCCAAAACACATTTGGGGGCCCTGGATCACAACTAGGGTCTTATCCACCAAGGTACACAACCAAGAATCAATCCAAGCATAGAGCAAGGATTCCCTGGAACACATGCAGGGGCCTTAGAACACATCTAGGGACTTATACGATCAAACTGCTTGGTCATTGACCAAGAACCCCAACAATACACTAGGGGCCCTCCCTAGTGTCTTTTGCCATGGCTTAACTGCTTGGTCCCAGACCAAGAACCCTAGGAGTGTATTGGGGGCCCTAGATCTCAACTAGGGTCTTTGCCATCCTTCCGGAGATTGGCTCTTGCAGCTGCATTAATTTTAACAATCCTCCACCTCTTGAAATTCATGTCTGTTAGATGTGGATATAGCCTTGTCTTTTAAATCTTGCCATGAATCACTTGAGACCATACTAGCCAATGCCTCTCTTACCTTCAAAAGGCACCTCAAGGTGAGATAATAGCTAGCAAATCTGGTCTTTGCAATCTTTAGTAACTCCAACTTGGAGTGATTGCGGAAAATGAAGTGGGCCATGTTATGATTGGTAATAAATTTTATCTTCTTCTTCCCTCTCTTGTACAAAGCACCAATCCATTTATAATTAGGTCCTTCATTTCAATAATATCATGCATCAAAAAGGTTCACTGTGTGAAGCAAACACCTTGGCCAAAATATATTGGGGTACCTATCCTCAATGATTGATCCTACTACCCTACAATTAGTAGTATTATCAATGCTGACTTGAATGACATTGTAGGGCCCAATCTCTTGAATGGTTTTAATCAAGGCTTCTGCAATATTAACATCAGACTTCTAGCGATATGAGTAGTCATGGGCTGAAAGAAAGACCACAACACTAGAAGACACACCAAGCATATTTATCAATGGCTTGCCTTTTAACATTTGTCCAACCATCAGATACAATTGATACCACATAATGGTTCCAAGCATTTGTAAATTTTCCTATAGCACCATGGACTTTGGCTCTTTCCCTGTCTAGTCCCTAGGTTCTAGCTTTGTCATACTTGGGGCACTTGTATCCTTTAGGGGCACCATTGACGGCTAGTACCATTTCATGCCAATAGGGTGAGTGAAGAACATTTAATGATACACCACATGCATAGAGAAACCTGTAAACTTTTGCATCCACATCATCCCTACATACTTGGTCCATGAAATTTAATATTGTTCTATGCCTTGAATGTGAAGGAGAGAGTCCACTAGCATGGGGGGATGGGGATCTACCACTGAACATTCTTTGTGAACTCTCATGTTCAACCCTTGATTCTTTGGATTTGTTTTGTGCTACCTCCTCTTCCTTTTGGTATTTGATTCTATCTTTGGGTGGCACTTCTGGACAAGTTTTGACTCCTATAGTCTTACTTTCATTCCATGGCATAATCCCACATAGATGCTTTCTCACATGGGTATAGGAACCTGTGTAAGTTTTATGACAATGGTGGCACATAAACTTTGTGGTTCCACCCCTTTCCCTCCCCCAAGCCTTGTCACATACTTTGACAAGGGTGTTAAGATCTCTTTGGGTTTTTGTGTATCATCACTATCATTTTCATTTTCATCATTCCCTTCCATTTCTTCCTCCTCTCTATGGTATGTGCTGTCTACTTCTATTTCTTCCTCATTATCATAGGTATTTTGACGTCCTTTGGCGCCCAACACCACCATCATTATAAAAAATGGAACCAAAAGGATATACCACATTGACATACCCATCATGATTGTTGAATCTTGATAATAACTTGCTACCTACAATTAGAATGATGGAGGAGAAATGGGAAAGAGTAGTAGAAGAAAACATTCAAATATTCAACATAGCATAATATACTAGTTTAAAACACATGGAAATTAAAAAAAACAAAACAAGAATGGGCTTTAGACCCTACCTCTTTATCTCTACATTGGTGGTTGAATATTGGCAGCCTTCAATCTCCCTTCCAAGCTCTCCAATCTCCTTATAGAGGTCTTCAATCTTCCTTGCAAGCTCTCCAATCTCCCTTCCAAGCTCTCCAATCTCCTTATAGAGGTCTTCAATCTTCCTTGCAAGATCTCCAATCTCCCTTCCAAGCTCTCCAATCTCCTTATAGAGGTCTTCAATCTTTCTTGCAAGCTCTCCAATCTCCCTTCAATTTCCTCAAGAACTAGCAAGAAGCCCACTCAAAACGCTCCTAGCAAAGATGAGTTAAATGAGAAATAGAATGAGAGGAAAATGGAGTGAATGAGTGTTTTAATCCTAACAAACCCTAGCCATGCCTCTTGAAACCATTTGGAACCTTGAGTTGGTTCCCAAACACCAATTTTTTTTTCTGATTTCGTCTCATTGCGTGGGAGTGCTCTCAAAATTGGCGTGGCGAGCAATTTTTTTGAAGGGAGCACGCTCCTGAAAAACGCTCCTAGAAGGGAGTGTTCAGGAAGTACACTCCCTCTGAATGCGCTTTTTGGGAGCAAAGTGCTTGGGAGGGGGCACTCCCCCATAGTGTAGGTGCAAGCAACCAAGGACACAAGAATGTTTATAATTAAATAATATGAGAGAGTTCCAATTCACACTGCTAAATATGAAAGGAGGAAAGATGATGAATGTTTGTCTTAAACAATCGATACAATCGAAGTAAAGGCACTTAGGCCACCTACATCACTGCATAAAACAAGACTATTGAACCATCAAATTCGAAAGCTGTGAGAAAATGCTTAGTCAAACTCTCACTGTATTAGTCAAAAGTTTGTTTGCATCATAGAGACAAATTACAAGACTGGCTGCGATATTATGCACTACGCAGAGTGTAGGCGGCGAGAAAAGAAATAGAATATGGAAGAGAAAAGTCTGGGTCCTCATTGGAAAAGTATGACTGAATTATGCCATTCGCCCTGTCTTTATAGCACTCTAAATTCCCAAAAAGGGGGCGGCCTGCTCATGCAAAAGACCGCTGTTAGGTGGCTGTAATAAGTGAAGTAAACTCCTGTAGTAAACTGCACAACGGCCATAAATATAGCTGACACTCTCACTAGGATGTGGTCGGTCTCTCTTAAAGTAAACCAAGCTCATGCACTACCCCCTAAACTCCTTAAATAAACTCGGTGTCTTCTTTAATAAAATTTCCAAAATCAGCTGCCTATCCAATAATAAATTTTCCTCTCATGCAAAAGAAGTCAAGAAAGTTCCCCTCTCTAAAAATAATTATTTCCCAATTTTTGGGTTTTGCAAAATTAGTGAAGAGATAATCAAGGAAGGTGCCCTCTTTTGCCAAAAATAAATGACAAGTCATCCACTGAAAATGGAACTGAAGTTATGAAACCGATTTTTTTAGCTAAGTGCCAAATTTATCAAAGAGAGCGCCTAGGGTTTTCCCAAGGAAATAAGGCTGGAATAGCCACCACGTGTCACATCGGAACCAGGAGCATGGTGCTCTCACCTGCTAATAATAGCACCACTAAATATAGACATGCTAAAAATAGCAGTCCAGCTCCTAAAAAATAGGAAAGATGAAAAGTGAAGCGAAGCTAGGAGATCACTGCCAAATATAGCACGCCTAAAAATAGGCACTGCTAAAAATAGCAGCATCTTGCATGTCAATGGAATCCATCTCATCGGATTAGATTTTCTGCAGGGAATCCAAATATATGCTCAGAATTGTCATATGAGCCCCGAAACCCTCACTGCTAAAAATAGCAGTCTCTTGCATGTCACCTGACAAAAGCTTATTGGCATTGTGAGCTCGCAAGGATCCCAAATATGTGATCACCTCTGATCAGTGGACCTCGAAACTTTGGCTCCTAGAAAAGAGGAAAACTGCGAAAAATAGCAATTTTCCCCAAAACTGATGCATATGCCTTTGCCTATGAAATGAGCTATGATCACTGGAATGGACTTTGATCTCTGTGAATCCTAATGCACCTGTCACTAAACACCAGCTTGATAAAGGCTCACTGTATCTTAACCCTCTAGTTGCATAGGCAAATCTAGGGGTTAACAGGTGCCAAAGAAATATAGTCCATTCCTGAATATCAAATCTCTGTCCTCTTTAGTTTCAAACATGAATGCATAAAAACCCCTTCCACAAAAGTAGTGGGTTAGGTTTCCTTTGATCAGAACCTTCCAGTTTCTTTGGACCTAGATAACCAGAGGCCTTGGAGATGGCTAGATGCCTGTAAACTGACCAATGAGACCTCTTTCAGCCAGTGCCAGGGCCATATGCCTTAAGGAAGGTGGCAGCTGCACTTTTGGAATATTCTCGAGTCGTTTTACAAAACGCATTGGCTGAGAGCTGGCCGATTTCCCCTTTGCTGTTACCAGTGCATGAAATGCCAAGGCCTCGGAGTCTGGAGGGGGGAGGAAGCCCCCTCCAGGATTGGGATGCAACCTTGAACCAGAACCAGTAGCAGATGATGCAACACGAGGGTTTTCTCAGAGCTGTTCAATTCATAATTGTAAATTTTTTTGCCACAAAAATGCTGCTTATATTAACGAACAGTATGATAGAAGGATAATACACAAATGGGTGTGAATCTACCTAAAGGCTGAGAAAAGTTCCTTTTGATTAGACTGCTTCAACCAAACAACCTCTCGCATCTCTTTGTAGGGGAATGCTTTTGGCTGTTAGTGATTTACATCATGAGCATAGTGTATTTTACTTTTCTGTTGCTGTTAGAATTGTGCTTCATTTTTCTTTTCTGGCATCTTATGTTTCATTGGTAAACAATAAAAAAATACATTAAGAATCGTACGTCATTGAGCCAAGTACTTTTTCAATTGTTGACAGAAAAGTCTGTTTACAATTAAGTGATTCAGTCCATGGGTACATACCTTTTATGCAAACATATTAAACTTATTTGAAATGAGCCTTTCGTCAAAATAATGTCAAGGTTAATTGTTGTGGAAATTTATATTCCAAAGCAGGTATTAAAGAACTAAAAACTTAACTGCTGTTATTAACTATATCCCAAGTAACATATCCACTAAACATACACTGCTGTGGAGTTCTATTATTTGTTCAAAGTATCATCCATAAATGTCTAAAATGTTTAAAATCAGTGTCTAAAAATGTTTAAAATGTTTAGAATCAATTTCCAAATGCTGAAAGTTCTGTTCTGCATATGATGGAGTAAAAGCAATGCCAATTTGTACTAAGCCACAACTGAGACTCCAGCTGAAAATTTCTTGTTGATAGGATTGACTTGGGCATTAACTGAAATCTGTAAATGAATTAATATATCCCTTTTTCCTTTTCTTTGTCTGGTGTGAACGAATCAATTAGCCCATTATAACCTGGCAATAGCAAGCCCTAAATCCAAGAATCACTGTACAGTGTTCAGCTTGCTCATTCATGGGCTTTCTCTTCTTCTTATGATATAAACCTTATCCAGCAATGCATGTCTTGGTAAATATTTTTCAAGCTCCCTTCTTAGTAATGAGTATGAAATGTCTAACTCGTCTTTCTATGCCCTGATTCAATTATTTCCTCTACTTTCTGATGATTTGGAAGTATAAATATCAGAATAATATTTAAGCTTTCATGTTTTACTCGTTTGCCCTAATGTGATGGTTTTTATTTGTTCTTTGAACTGATTATGTTGTTGTAGGCAAATGTTTACACGTTCTCAGGAGATTGTGCAGTGTTTCTTTCTAATTCAGATGAAGAGCATGATGTACATGTTAACTTTCAAAATAGATCATATTATCTACCAGCTTGGTCTGTCAGCATTCTTCCAGATTGTGAGAAAGTGGCATTTAACACAGCAAAGGTCAGTTCTCTCATGCTTTTCAAAGTTACTTGAGTTAATATTTTGTATAACATAATTAAAATTGTATGATGGTAATAGGTATTCAACTGAAATATTAAAGCTGGACAAAGTAGGGAATAGGTAAGTGGCAGATTGGCAAGAAAATTTACTAAATGGTAACTCCCCACATCACCTGTTTCTTCTTCTTTCCTGTAAAGGCTGGGTCAATTTGATCAGGAATCGTTGAGGCCCAATTAGGAGTGCTACCTCCCAGGTTCTCACTCAATGTAAAAGCCAAAACCATACACGTGAGATCCTAAGGGTGACTTAGATAGTCTACCCTCTGTTACTTCAGTAGCTCTATCTCTTTCTTCAGGCTAGTTCTCCTCTAGCTCAAGGGAGGAATCCCTAAGGCAATTTAAGCCCAAATGAGTGATGGATGAAGAGGATGCTTGAGGACTTAGGGTAAATCTGGTTTTAGGGTCTAGTTGTACAAAATAAATTCCCAGATTTACATGTGTAACTTTCAGCCTATATAAAGATGATACAACAAGAAGATTTCTTTAGGCTTATGGCAAATCTAAGGTAAGATATGAAGCTGGAAATTGCAGATTTGCCAACAGAATTTAAAGTCTAATTATAGATGGGTAAACGGGGGTTTATTAGACTTAAAAGACAATCTGAAATTAAAGATTCTGTGCTGTAAATTTTCAGATCGTAAAACAGAAAATGAAAGTTGTTTTTTATGTGTTTTTGGGTGGTTGAAAGGGGAGAACTAGTGCCTATTTTCTAGATTGGGCATATGGGATCAAATGGGTTCATTAGAGGGCTATTCCAACAAAGTTTTAAAGTCTATGACAGCAGCAAATAACATACTATAATAGTCCGGATAGAAGTGTATCTCACAACTAGGGCGAACGTCTCATCATAGTCGACTCCCTCTATTTGAGAGAATCCTCTCGCCACAAACTGGGCCTTGTGTTTCTCTATGCTGCCATCTGCAACATACTTGGTCTTATACAACCACCTGGAAGTCACAACTGACTTCCCCTCAGGTCTATGAACAACCTCCCATACATCATTTCGCACAATGGACTCATACACCTCTTGCATGGCCTCTCTCTAGACCTGCTGATCGACTGATTGTGCAAATGTGGTGGGCTCCACATCTGAAATGCTTGTCACCATAGCCAAGTACGACCCAAACCTTTCTAGCGCTCTACTCTCTCTTATCAACCTCTGAGGCTCTCCAACATACTCCTTGGCCTCTTGAAACCATCTCGGTTTCTTCTTCCTTGAAGGACCTCTGGTAGAGTAGTATCCTCATGCCCCTGAGTCTCATGCACAGATCTTTGCAAAGTAGTCTGTGACTTTGAAGCATCTGCACCAATTGTCTGTGTCCTCGGCAACTGTAAACTTGATACTGTAATGGGTGGACCAGTCACCCCTGAACTTGGTGTACTCGACACCTGAGGATGTGTCCCTTGAGATACAACACTCTCAATTTGTGGGACCTCCTCTCCTCTGGCTCTCAATGCAAGTGATCTCTTGAAGGCTTTGCTCTCCTTGAATCTAACATGTCTCCTCACCACCACTCTCCTTTGTGTTGGTATGT
The DNA here is from genome assembly GCA_009831015.1 of Picea engelmannii. Classification (NCBI taxonomy): domain Eukaryota; kingdom Viridiplantae; phylum Streptophyta; class Pinopsida; order Pinales; family Pinaceae; genus Picea; species Picea engelmannii. The sequence goes on along the minus strand of ML780519.1, from coordinate 631,452 downwards.
AGATACGATAGGCCTTTGAGATCTCTGAGTATCCAACTAGGATCCCCTTCTCTGCTGTGGGATCTAGCTTTGCCCTCTTCTTTGAGGGGACATGAGAGTATCTCAAGCACCCAAAAATACGCAAGTGCTCAACATCAGGCCTCCTCCCAGTGAAAGCCTCCTCAGGAGTCTTCCTCCGCAAAGCTCTATGGGGACTCTTGTTCTGTAGATAAACTGCAGTACTACAAGCCTCTGGCCATAAGTAGAATGGCAGTGCCTGATCATGCAACATACTCCTCGCTGCACCCACTATGGCCCTGTTCTTCCTCTCTGCAACCCCGTTCTGCTGGGGGTTGTAAGGAACGATCAACTACCTTTTGATACTCTGCTGGGTACAGAAATCTGCAAACTCTGTGGAGGTATACTCACCTCCATTGTCTGACCGTAAGACCTTGATCTTCTTTCCTATCTGGTTCTCCACAAGAGCTCTGAATTCTTGGAACCTCTTGAAGACCTCACTCTTTGTCTTCAGGAAATAGATCTAGGTCTTCCTGAAGTGGTCATCTATGAAAGTAACATAATATTCGCATCCACTCAAGGAAATACGCGACATAGGCCCACACACATCTGTGTGTATCAACTCAAATACCCCAACTGATCTGCTATCACTGCTGGGAAAGACAGTCTTGGTGTACTTCTCAACAATACACCCTCTGCACACCTCCTGGTGCTCAATGCTAAACTGTGGCATCCCTGTCACAATCTCTCTCAACGATCTCAAAACTCCATGAGGCATATGAGCCATCCTACGATGCCATAGCTCATACAACTGATTGCTGTTGCTGCTGCTACATGCTGCCAAGGCATGTAATGGATGGAAAAGTAATCTAAACAGTTTCCCATCCCGTGTCCCAATCAACCTGCCGGAGGTGATATTGGACCCCTTGGGGTCTATGAGGACCTCTATCCCTCTGAAGGACACCTCAAGACCCCTATCCTATAGGGATGAAACTGAAATAAGATTCTTCTTCAACCTAGGGACATATAACACATCCCTGAACACCAAGGGTGGCATACACTCCCTCTGAAATGATACTATGCCATTCCCGGCTGCCCTGACAACGGTGTCATCTCCAAGCATTATCTCCAACTTGATCTTTGGATCTCTGAGATCAGTGAAGTGCTCTCTCACACCTAATATGTGATTTGATGCTCCACTGTCAATGTACCAAATGCTGGAAGGTGACTCAACTGATGTGCAACAAACTATCAAGGAGCACTCCCTCTCAAACTGAGTGGTGAACTCCTCCTCCTCTGCTGTTGCTGCAGTGCCACCCAACTTCTTCTTCTTCTTCTTATTGGGACATTATCCAACATAGTGCCCCATCTTCTTACATGCAAAGCACTTCACTTTGCTCATGTCCCTTTGTTGCTCACCACCTCTTTGCTGCTGCTTGGCCCCAACCTTAGGACCCTTCTTGGTCTTCTTCTTGCCCTTTGCCAAAAGAGCAAGATCCTCCACAATCTCCCCACCTCTCTGCTAACTCGTAGATTAAGAACCATGCCTAGTCTCTTCCTACACAAAGTCATCCCAGAGCCACTCCCAACCGGGCATATGCTCTCTGGCCACGATGTTGTGCACAAAAATCTCCCATGGTTTGGTAAAGCCATTCAAGGCTGTCCGTACCAACTCAGAGGAATCTACTATCTCGCCAATTGCACCCAACTCATCTCGAATCTGAGTGAATCTCGAGAGGTATGAGGTAACCATCTCAATCTTCGACATCTTGGTGCTTCTTAGCTTCTTCTGAAGCACCATCTTGCGATTCTGGTTTGGACTTTGATAAAGACTACAAAGAGACTGCCACATCTGATATGCATAGTCTTTGCCAAAAATGTGAGGAATCACATGGTCTTTCACCGCATCAAGAATTGTTCTCTTGGCCCTCTTGTTGTTGTTCTAGAACTCAACAAGAAGGACCACATCCATAGGAAGTACAATGGGGTTCTCCACAGTCTCCCAAAACTCTCCCTCGTCAAGAATCATCACTATCCTTGCCTTCCAAGGCGACCAATTACTTGCCCCCGCAAGCCTATCCTCTACTCTCAAACCACTAGCAAACAAGGCTGCCATCTGATGCCAAATTGATTCTCCCTAACCAAGAAAACCGAGCAGCATTGAAGCAACAAATATCTGCCAACTTCACACTCAACTCAAGTGTGGAAAAGAAGCTCCAAACTGTGCACAAAAACTACCAACTGTTTGCTCAGAAATCAGCCACCAAAAGTGCCCTTTGGCTCTGATACCATGAAGATTTTTGAGGAACTAAAGGCCGCCCAACAGGTCTGTCATGTGACCTCTTGTTGGGCTCTATGTTCAAGGTTCCAAACTGTTCTTGCTGCTGTTTTAGGACAGCAAACAGGTCTGATTTTTGCCCCCCTCAATCTGCCTTTAAACTGATGATTGCATGCTCTTTTAAGGGTGCTCTTGCAAGTGTTTTGGTGACCAATGTTAGCACATGCATAAACCTTAAAACAAACAATACCCTCTAGGATCTTAACAACTCCTAGTGCTCAAAATACTAATCATACATGACAATTGAACACATGATGTTTTTGGTCAACATGACCCTGGAAAAACCCCCATGGGGAAAACCGGTTTGGAGATAGATGTATATATAGAAATCTCAAAGCAAAATGCTACAAAGAGAAAATATAACAATGAAACTTGGTACAATAACAATCCTTCTCAGATTGCTTTGGAGTTCTTGAACAATGGTGCCCCTTTTGGACTTGTGCACCCTTTCCTCTTTGTGCCTGCTAGAGAATGCTTGCGCCCTTGATGAAGTCTTTTCCTGATAAGTGGATCCTTGCGCCCTCCTACTCAGATGAAGTGCCCCTCTTGGATCCACCACTCACCACAAGCTAAAGCCTCACCCACAAGTGCACCGTTCACAAAACTGAAGTGCGCCCTCCACAAATGCGCCTCTATAGCTAGTTGCGCCCCAATAAGAAATAGTTGCGACCTCCACTAGCTCATGCTCCAACCAAGAGGAAACCCGAGCTAGATGCGCCTTAGCCTCTCACCAAGACACCTCGTCAAGTTTTTCCCTCTCAACAATGGCTTCTCCTCTCTCAATGGTGTGCCTCCCTTCTCCTCTCCTTTAGTCTACAACACAAGTGAACAATAGAGTCTCATCCTTACCCTTTTGCCTCCTTTAGCCTCTCTTAGGCCAAACCTAGAAGATCAATGGCCTAGATTAGATCTAGCTAAGTCTAATCAATGGGTGAGATCATTTCTCAAAAATATCACTTGGAAACCCACTTTACTGAAGTTTCCATAGTTTGCTTTATGTCTATTAATTCACCCACATTGTGAATTAATTGTCACTTTATGACTTAAGTGACTAATTTCACTTTATGACTTAAGTTATAAAGTCAAAGTGAAATTAGATCATAAAGTAAAAGTACAAGGGTAATAGTTCCCCCCTTTGTGTTTAGAGACTCACAAACACAAGGGGACCAGTTCACAAGGTACACAAAACTCAACACCCCCTTTGCCATCTTGGTACTTCTCAATCTCTCCTGAAGCACCATCACCCTGTTTTCATTTTAGTCTGGTAAAGGTCATTCAAGGCAGCCCACATCTCCTTAGCATACTTTTTCCCTGTGAGGTGAGGTATTATGTGATCCTTTACCCCATCAAGGAGTATGCTCTTAGCCTTAGCCTCACCCTTCTTCCAGGCTACCAACAGTGCTGCATCTGTAGGAGCTGCTGCTTTATTACCCACATGCTCAAGGACATCATTGACATTCATGATCATAGTAAACCTTTCTTTCCAGGTGGCAAAGTTTTGAACACCCTGAAGCTTATCTTCCATTCTCAAGGTCATGGCCATAGCGGTAAATGATTCCTTTGTTCAAACCCTACGCTGCCTTACTGATTCTGTGTTGTACTAAGCCCTTCTGTTTTGCAGATCTGAACTTTTTCTTTTGCAGATATGAGCTTCTCTTTTGCAAATCTGAACCTTGATGCTGTTATTTTAACAAACCCGTTCTGATACTATGTGAAATTTCTAAAACCCAGCAAAAATGAACCAATATTTCTAACAATATTTCACTCAGAAATTATTTCCTCCTTTTAATTTAAATTTCTGAAATTGTTCTTTAGTGGCTACAACTAGGTTTCTTCACAAAATTTTAAATGCACAACAGAAAATAAATCTGATCAACCATGAAGAATATAACAACAATCACAACCATGAGAGACACAAATATTTTTGGGTAAATAACCCCAAGAAAAAACCCAATATGGGAAAACCCATTCTTCTGTTTGTGGATTTTTACTATGCAGCAGAAAGAATACAGAGATCTCTTACGGTATAAATCGATTTTTCCAAATGACTGAGCAAAACCCCAGTACAAACCCTCTCAACAAATCGTACGGCCTTATATCAAATTAGCAGGCCAAACCCAGCTCTGAAAAGCTCCCGTGTAAGCCTCTACGTCACCTGTATGGTGATGTACGGCTGCCTGCATCAGCTCTGCATCACTGTATGGCGGCTCTGTAAATGTGAAGCGTACAACCTCTGTAAAATGCTGAGATGAAGTCGATCCACCTGTGAAAAATCTTCTATGTCCTCTCTGCAAACTTCCTCCAGCAAACCCTTGAGCAATCTTCTTCTCTCTCCTGAAAATTGTCCTCTCTCAAGTGAATAATATGCCCAACCATCAAGTCGACTACTTTTTCTCCATTGAGCAAGCGAAAACTCCATCTCCAAAATGATTAAGGGCTGAGATCAACCCTCATCCTCACAATGAGATGGATGGCCAAGATTGAAAGACCATCACTTAAATTATTTTCACTTTTAACTTTATAAAAAGTGCTCAATAAGTCAACATTAAAATATAACACATTTAAGTGACTTTTTCCTAAGTAAACTTTAGGAAAGAGATTAACACATCAACTTGGCTAAGTTTCATTGTCCTCTACCATGCTAGGACGCCAGAAATGGAAGAAGACTTTCTGAGTTACTCTTCTCAACACCAACTGGTGCTGCCATCAAAGAACACTAGTAAACGGGGAGGGAGTGAAGAACAGATTTTATTAGCACGATCCTTGCCTTAAGGTTCAAGTTCAACCTATCTAGAGCCACAATAACCAATCTTCACTTTTTATTTTTTTCCAAGACAGGGTCCCATTAGGATGAGGACAGCTCCCCCCATGAGAGGGGACCCCTAGGAAATGGATTGTTTTCCAATTTCTTTCCACTTGGAGGTCAATTATTTCGGAAATTCTTTCCAAGAGTGAGTTAGAGACATTCCATTTAAGTAGGGTGTCATCTACACATTGGGAGTGGCTTACTGATTTGACTCTTGTGATTTCTATCCTGGAAAGTTGACCTCTTCTTTGATCATCCTCTAAACATCTTCAGAACAATTCTGCCATAAATAATGATAGAGAAGGTGATAGAAGGCATCCTTTCTTTCGGGATAAGGGTGGAGAAGGTAGAATTAATCCTCTCCCCACCCCGACTTTCGCCATGATTATAGATTCTTCGACTACTTTTAGAGGATCATCTTTAATAACCTCCCAAACTATCTTGAGGAAGTGGGCTATAAAACCATCCAGGCCTGGGGCTTTGTCCAGATTCATTGATTGGATAGCTGCCAATACTTCATATTCTTTCATTGCTGAGTTAAAGAAATTTGTTATCTTGATCCGAGACTAAGTTTGGTATATTTCTCAACATTTCCCTCTATTCGCTTTCTTTATTGATCAGGGGCTCCAAGTAGAGGTCCCTTTATGAGTTATTGCTTTTACTTCCTTAAAACAGACCACTTAGGTTGTGGGCAGTACGCATTACAATCCATTTCTTCTTTTGATATTATTTATTTAATGTGTCTATGTCAGACTATTATTTTATGTTGGGCATCATTGTTATTGTTGGTGTTGTTTTAGATGTATGATGGAGATCCCTTATATATTCTCCATTTTCTATATTACGGTTCATTAGACATGTATCTGAGGTCTTGATCATTTTTGTTATCATGGGTATTGATATAGTTCTTTCTTTTTGGGATTTGAAATTTTTATGGCTGAACCCTTTCTTAAAAAATCAGAAAGGCCAAGACCACCTTCGCAAAAGGAACCTGTTAACACTGAATCTACTTGTTGCAACTTGCATATGAAGGCAAACTGCAAGTATCCTCTTTGTATTATGATCAAAATATTAAACCGATTCTTGATTTGAGTGTAGATCTACTCTGCTATTTGATTATGTAAAAGTTTGGAATTAGCTTATAATAAATTTATTACTCCATTTTTTCGACACTAAAGGTTTTGTGGACTATTGTGTCACAGGTTAGAGCTCAAACTTCTAATGTTGAGATGCAACCTATCGATATTAATACAGGAATGCAATGGGAGACCTTCAAAGAGAAAATTGGAGGTTGGGGAAATAATGTTTTCACTTCTAATGGTCTTCTTGATCAAATAAATACAACAAAGGATTCCACTGATTATTTGTGGTATACAATCAGGTTTGGGATCTTCTCTTGAAGATATAAATAATTCATTACATAAATGACATTGGGCACTTTGCAGAATTCTACTCTTATCATTTGATTAAAAAATAGTAATTTTCAATCAAGGGCTATGGTATCAATTGTTCGTGTGTCTTTCTAAAATGTTGATTCTATGAGAATACATCTTGAGTTTGCATTGTCCTCCAAAAATGTTTAAGGGTCTTGTCTCCTTTTTTCTATGTTAATCTACTTCACATGCCTTTACATGCTTTGCATCTCACTATTTTATTCCTTTCATTTGTCTTTTCCTACATTGCAAATTATGCGCGTTGCTTTCCTGTATTGGGTTTGTTATCACACAAAGTTGTACCATGGAAAACTTCCCAAGGGAGATCAAATGACAGCTTAGGAAAAGTATCATGTCACTAATACTCATCCTCTTTCTTCTAGGTCAGTGATTTTTTGAACTAAGGTGGGTATCTTTAGGAAAAAATTAGACATTAAAATTCAGATTTTAAAGAGAGATCAATGCCAAATCCAATGGGTGTTGGAGGAAATAAAAAGAAGAAAGGTAGCAAGGCGATCCAAAATCGAATCTTGTGATGTCCCCTTCCACTTGATCATGACGGAGGATGACTTAGTAGCCTATACGACTCTTGTAGGCTATAGTTAGTAAAGCAAAGGGAGTCGAGGGGATTTATTTAATGTAACTTAGCTAGGAGATGTTATGTTTCTAAAGTGACATTTAGTTAAAAGGTAAGCAACTTATAGATTATTAATTAGTTAAACATTAAAAGTGACTTTTAATGTTTAAGTGATAATTAAAGGGGGAATAAGGGTCATGTTTGATTTAGTTAAAAAGGGGGAAAATTCTAGAAGGCATGGAAGAAGAATAAAAGGAGGGTAGCGCTTCACTTTGGCATTATGATTTGATTTCTTATTTGGAGTGCTCTTGAGAGCCAAGTTTTCGTTGGGGTTTTGTCAAAACCCTTCCATTGTGGTTTAGTTTCAGCGGTGTAACATCCACCCTAGCTAGACATAGGGGGGAATCCATCTGGGGTTTCCATTGGAGTTTCATCTTGTGACTTGTTTTCAATTAGAGTGCAACGATTTGTTGGAGGTTTGTGAGTTTCCTTGGAGGGACGATTTTCTTCCCTGTGTGGAGGGCCGTAGTGCATTAAGGAGGCCGTAGGTCTTGTGGAGTAGGTTGTAAGGACGGGAAGAGGCTGCAGGTGGTCTTTGTGGGGTCCGTGAGAGTAGGCTGAGGCAATAAATGGAGGCTGTGAGCCCCTTTGTGGAGCCGTGGGGGTATAATGCAGGTAACGAGGGAAGGAGAAGTGCCATGAGCCCTTGATATTGTGCTAAGAGGGTTTGGGGGAGGACTGAGAGCCCGTTCGGGTGAGTCATGGGCTTAGGAGGAAGGTCGTGAACCTATTGCGGAGTTGTGGGGGTTTAGAGGAGGGCCCCAACCCTGTTCTTGGCATCTACAATGTCCGCTGGAGAGAGCAACGAGGGTTTGGAGAAGATTGGCAACAACTTTGAGAAGGCATAAGCATTATTTCCAGGTTTTGAATTGTTATTTGTGTGCTTAGTTGATGTATTGCAGCTGCATAGCAACCCTTAGAGATTGTATTGTTGTTGGGGTTTTTCCATCCATAATAAAAATGCCAATGTTGTCTGTCATATTGCATGTGCAATGTGTTTGATCAAAGCTTGGTGATAAATTGCATTCAAATTGTTTGTAGAAAGTTTCCAAACATTTTACTGCACTAAGAACCCATGTAATGCAAACTGTTTGACAAAATCACACAACTAAAAACACTTTATAGCATTAATATTCTAGCCTATTGGGGATATTACAGTGGTATTAGAGCTGGTGATCTTGCCAGCCTGTGATTTCATGAGGCATCGATGCCAAAAGGCAAAACGATTGTCACTTACAGGAGAACTAGAGGACGTGGGGGTCAACCCATCCCCGGATCAAAGTCATTAGAGGAGGAGGAAGTAGGAGTCATGGGGGGACCATAATGAGGATAAGGCCTTACAGATTTTAGAAACCATAGCCAATGGACAACAACAAATGCAACAAGCCTTGACACAGTTCATTATCAACATTTAGGTGAATCTAAACCATGGAGGTTCCAATGGGAACCATGCAGAGGGCAGCCAAAAAAGAGGTAGGACTCATGCAGAGGGTAGCAATACCCATATTCTAGCTCAGAGTGGGAGAAGAAGGACGCCTAGGCCCTTATTACTACAGTTCCTTGAAGAGTAGCCTATAGGAGCACAAGATCAACAAGGTCAAGAGCTTGATCTTACCACCTACTTTAGGGAGTATCGGGTGTTAGGAGAAGAGATCCAGGCAGCCTTGCCTTACCAATAATTTTGCAACCTCAAGCAAAGGAACAGGCCTAGGGAATGGAATAGAGCAACACATAACCAACAAAACTTTGATCTCATGCGCAAGGTGGGGAGATTGTCCATTTCACCTTTTGACGGATCTACTAGGAGCATAACCAAATCTTGGGTACAAAAGATGGACACTAACTTCCAACTTAACCTGATGATAGAGGTAGAGGTAATTAAGTTTTCCACCCTACACTTGGATGGAGAAGGTCATGAATGGTGGTACCGGGAATGCCAACATCACATCATATGTGGACTTCACCCATAGGTTGATGGACAGGTTTGACAAGAAGGATCCCAAGATACCGTTTAGGGAGTTGGCGCAGTTGAGATAGACAGGTACACCAAAGGCATACATCACAGAGTTCCAGAGGATGGCATTCATGGTGACAGACATCTCTTTGCAGAGGTGGTGGGTGATGCTATTCACGGAGGGTTTAGGCGAACCGTTGAGATGTTGGGTGAAGGCCTTCAGGCCAACCACACTACATGACACTATCATGAGGACCCAGGACATGCTGAACACAGTTCCCAGGAAGGCACCAGTAAAACCCTTTATTCCATAGAAGGGTAAGGAGACAAGTTCTTCTTGAAGCCATGGATAGGGAAGGACAGGATAGATGAGGAGACTCGGAGGGAGCTAAGGAGGAAGAAACTTTACTTTCGCTGCAAAGAACCTTGGGAGCCGGGTCATCGATGTATGGGAAAAGGGAAAGTACATTACATATGTTGATGAATGCAGCTATAGGAGACATCCTCCAACTTACGAGCCTGTGAGATGTGGGATATAACAACTATGTGAAGTCTTACTCTCAACTTACAAACCTGAGAGAAAGCCCCTAATAAAGGGTTCGTGGTTCCAGCCCGGGACAGGGGCTAGGAGTGTATATGGCCTCCTCCATGACGTGAGAGAGAAGAACTCCAAATGATCATCCGGTGAAAAAGCGATCTGTTAAGTTAGGACGTGCCTGTGGCTGAGCACATGGTGAACGTGGGAAATCCCTAAAAGCTCTGGGCACTTCATCATGAGAATAAGAACAAAGATGATGTGATTGCCTCCTCTGAACATCAACAGAGTTGATGTGAAGACTCCAAATGATCCTCCTGTTGGTGGCAATGGGAAGCAGATCTGTAGAGCAAACGTGACTATGGACGAGCATAAGTGCATGTGTGAGGACCTAGCTCTTTTGTGTAATGCAGTGACTCAGGTCTATGGCATCCCTATGGATGTGGCCCCTAGTGGATGAGCACTAGTGGGTGTATCAGATCCTTTGCTATATATTGTTCAAGAGTTAGACCCAAGGTTGTTGGGAGCGGGAGCGGGTGCGGGAAGCACAGATTTTCAAAAATCTCCAGGAGCAGGAGCGTTTCGGGAGCGTTTTTTATATAATACATAGAAAATATATATTTTGATATATATAAAACATGCAAAATGTTGAATCAATTTCAAAAAACATGAAAACATAGATATAAGATCATTTAACTAATTGATTAGTGATGAATCGATGATCATTAAAGCATCAACCATTTAGTACATACTACATACTACACATATAACATCAATCATAAATATTTGTGGGACTCAACATTAAAGCATCATAACATCAATCATAAAAGCATCATAACATCAATCATTAAAGCATCATAACATCAATCATAAACTTCGAAGGTAAATTGTCATATGATGTTCTTAAGTTCACAACTTCATAACTTCATTGTTTACAGAATAAGCCATAATAAATTGTCAACACTCAAGACTCAAGACAAAGTACTAAGTTTTAGAGACTACTTCTAAACATGAAACAAAAAAAGAGATCTAGCAAGTGCTAAGTACTATGCTCTAAGTTTTCCTCTTGCCACGAGAAACTTCTAGTTTCTTCTCCCGTGATCTTTGAATAAGAGGAGGAAGAGGTGGAAGTGATCGTGGAACACGACCAACAGTTGAATGGCCCCCATGTGACAATCGACGCTGTGCAGATAAAGGTAAAACTGATGAATCTGGAACCCTTGTAGTGGATGGGGGTGGCATGTCTCCTCCAGGAATATGATCGCCATCATGATCACTCAAAAGTTCCTCTTGCAAGCGCTCTAAAACAATGGTTCCATGCTGTAAATTAGTCTCCTCTGGATTGTTATCCCAAGTCATATCTCTTTTACAAAAAGCATTCCCCTCTACATCACAGTAATGCGACAAGAACCTCAAGTTGCAATGAACATAAACCAAGCTTTATGCCCGGTCTGCATTCAAGTTGTTTCTCGTGGATGAAGCTATGGGTGCTCCAACACCTCTCTGCAGAAGGGGTGTGAACGACCTGACAAAGCACCTTCACTGCCAATTTATGCAAATTTTTGGTAGGGGAGCCATACATGTTCCACCATTCGATAGCACCCAACCTGTCTCGATCTTTGGTTGCATGCAAGTCACCAAAGACTCCATGCTCATTGATGTATTTGCTCAATTCGCTTCGTACTTGAGCACACTCCTCTTCATTAGGTACCAACTTGTCCAATGCAAGCATATATCCATTTTGCACCTCTGGATCTGTGTGTGGTTTTCTCCTTTCCC
>ML780519.1:602619-617364 GCA_009831015.1 Picea engelmannii | reverse complement strand
ACAGGTCGACCCTATGTTAATATGATTAATATAAAGAAGATAATTAATAATGAAAATATTAATTATAATAATAAATATAATAATAAAGTGTATTTGACTTAGAGAGGTCAGCCCTGTTGTGCCAATAAGACGCCCTTGCTAAATCAGTCAAAGTCTAATATGAGTAGGAGATGATTCTCATTGTAGAATCATATCCTCCTCACATGTTTTGGAAATTTCAGCAAGTACTTCTCTTTGGAAAAGGTGCACACCTCTCTTGGGCGCTAGGGTTTCTAGGGCTTAAGCACCCTCTTGTGTGCTAAGTCATTCTTGGTGGTGAAAGGTCTTTCTCTAGAAGAATATAGCAAAGGATTTGGTTGGGTTTTTCTCCCTTGTTTGAGAAGGGTTTCCCAGGATATATCTTGTGTACTTGTGCATGGTATTTCTTCTTGCGATCTTGGTTGTTGCAACATTCTTGTTTATGGTTAAGACATGATGAAATTAAATGAACTACATGCTTAACCCAGCTTTTAAAAACTCAACATGGAATCAGAGCATAGGTCTTGAAGATCCCATTGCACAAGCTTTCTCCAAAACATCTACTCTCTCATTTGCAGAAATCGTACGACCCTCCTAGGGTTTCCAAAAAATCCGTATGGCCTCCTTTTTCAGAGAAATTCCACCACTATAACTTGGATGCTTGGGCTGAAAAAGACTTAGAAAGGTACGACCTCCTTCAACGTACCTCCAACAAGTCTCAGAACTAAATTCCGGGCATTTTCAAAATTTTGACCCTAAGAGCCTTCTAGGGTTTCGTTAAAATTCTGAATCTTATTTCTGAGAATTTCTTGAAGAAGCTATCATACTTAAAGGCTGATTGTTGGCAGTCATAAGCCCAACAAAACCTAAAAGTGCTAGCCTAGCCTAGCTGTTAGGATTTTTCTAGCCTAGTTGACAAGGGTTTATGAAGATGAGCAATTTCATGATGGGAAGCTAGCTCAACACCAAATTCCAATGCAATGAAGATATCAACATCCCAACACTCTCAGGTATGGTTCCTCTCAATGAAAACACTTGGCTAATTGATAGTGGTGCTTTCAGGCACATGACCGGTATTAGAAGTCATTTAACACACTTCATTGAGAAAGAGACACATCTACATGTGGTCCTTGGAGATGATGCTAGATAACGTGAGAGGAGTTGGAACCTCCACCTTCCAACTAGATTCAGATATGCAACTCAAACTGGAAGATGTCTTATATGTACCAGGAATGAAGATAAATCTTGTCTCTATTTCGGCTCTTGAAGACAAAGGTTACAAAATCACCTTCTCAGAAGGGAGAGTCCTTGCATGGCACAAAGACTCTCATATCAGCTCTTCCAAAGTAATCGGCGTCAGAGACAACAGCGTATACAAGTTGACCATCAAACCAGTTCAAGCCTTACTACATGACACTATCAGCCTAAGTGAGCTATGACATAGAAGGCTTGCTCACATTCATTATAGAGCTCTTCTAGCTCTAAGTAAAATGGTAACGGGTCTACCAAAGATCTAGATCCAACATGAAGGCGTTTGCAAAGGCTGTGCCCTTGGTAAAAATGTTAAAGGATCTTTTCCCAGCAGTGACAACAGATCTAAGGAAATTTTGGACTTGATCCATTCAGATGTATGTGGGGCAATGATTGTTGCATCCGTAAATGGGTACTTGTACTATGTACTATTCATAGATGATCACTCCAGGAAAACCTAGATCTATTTTCTAAAGAACAAGGATAGTGTCCTTGCCAAATTCCAAGAATTCAAAGCTCAGGTTGAAAACTTGACCGGAAGAAAAATCAAAGTATTGAGCTCAGACAATTGAGGAGAATACACCTCAAAAGAATTCATCAATTTTTGTATTGAAGCAGGGATCAAGAGGGAGCTCACAGTGCCATACAACCCTCAACAAAATGGGGTTGCTGAAAGGAAGAACATAACCATCATTGAAGCAACTAAAGCAATGATACATGATCAGAGTCTACCAATGACTCTATGGGCAGAAGCATGTATGACTGTAGTATATGTTCAAAACCGTAGTCCTCATTAGATCTTGAAAAGCATTACCCCAGAAGAAGCATTCACTAAAGTGAAACCTGAAATCAGACACTTCAGAATATTTGGATGTCCAGTGTACCTTCATGTACCTAAAGAAAAGAGATCCAAACTAGAACCTTCAGGAAGGAAAGGTACTTTTGTAGGATACATTGAATCCTCAAAACCATACCGAATCTACATCCCAGGACAAAGACGAATTGAAGTAAGCAAAGACGTCACCTTTGAAGAAGAAGTAGCCTTCCAGAAATCCAGAGAAGCTTAGATGCAAATAGATGGTGAAACAATACCTTCTCCTCATTCAGATATTCAGAAGGAGACAGACAGTGTTCCAGATTAGCCTACAACACAGATTGATGCAACTCTTCCAGTAGATTTAGTTGCCCCAAGTAATGTACCTAGAGACATCACTATTGGACATAAAAGACTTGCTTAGGCATGCCAAACGTTAGAAGAAGTAGAAAGACATAAAGCTCCACAAGGAGCAATTAGAGAAAGCAAGAAACCTAAGAGATTCTCTAGCTACCTTTCAACTATGACTCACATTATTGATTCAGAAACAACTTGTCATGGAGAAGCCTCAGGTGAACAAATATGGCAAGATGCCATGACTAAAGAATATCAATCCATGCTAAAGAATGATGTATGGGATGTTGTCCCAAGGCTAGAAGGGAAGTCCGTAGAAACTTCCAAATGGATTTACAAAATCAAACATGCTACTGATGGAAGCATTGAAAAATATAAAGCAAGATTCGTGGCCATAGGGTTCTCACAAATAGAGGGAGTCGACTATGACGAGACTTTTGCACCAGTAGCCCGATATACCTCCATTCGATCCATCATTGCTCTAGCTGCTTCCATGGGCTGGAAGCTACACCAGATGGATGTAAAGACAACTTTTCTCAATGGCAAAATTGAGGAAGAAGTCTACATTGAACAACCAAAAGGTTTCGTTATGCACAACGAAAAATCTCTTGTTTGCAAATTGAAGAAAGCCCTATATGGCTTAAAACAAGCCCCACATGCTTGGTACGAGAAAATGGATGGTTTCCTGATAAGTTTGGGTTTTAATAAAAGCTCAACCGACCCAAACTTATATTATAGCATTAATGGAGACAAATGTTTGATTCTAGTCCTATATGTGGATGATCTTTTCATCACCGACTCAAAAAGACTCATTGCTGAATGCAAGCAAGCATTAACTGCCAAATTTGAAATGAAGGATTTGGGCCAAATGCATTACTTCTTGGGACTAGAAGTATGGCAGAGATCAGACGAGATTTTCCTTAGCCAAGGAAAATATACTTTGGAGATTCTGAAAAGATTCCAAATGATAGACTGTAAATCCATGCCAACCCCAATGGTAATGGATCCGAAGAAGATGAATGATACCGATTCCAGAGATGTAGATCCACATTTATATCGACAACTTATTGGATCCTTGATGTATCTGGTTAACACCAGATCAAACATTTGCTATGCAGTAAATGTGCTTAGCCAGTTTATGAGCCAACCAAAACAGACACATTGGATAGCTGCCAAACACGTATTAAGATACTTACATGGCACTATTGGCTATGGCCTAAAATATGCAAGAAATGTGGATCTAAGACTGGAAGGGTATGGTGATCCAGATTGGGCAGGAAGTGCAGTAGACAAAAAGAGCACCTCAGGAAGCTGCTTCACCCTAGGATCAACCATGGTTTCCTAGTGCAGTAGAAAACAAAGCTCTGTGGCTTTGAGTACGGCAGAGGCATAATACATTGCACTAAGTGTGGCAGTTCGTGAAGCTGTTTGGCTTCACAAACTCTTGACAGATTTGTTTGAAAACGAGATGGATCCTACCACCATTCATTGTGACAACCAGAGTTGTGTGAAGCTCTTAGAGAATCCAATATTTCATGACAAATCAAAACATATTGAAATCAAGTACCACTATATCAGAGATATGGTACAAAGGAAGACAGTACATGTTCAATATCTTTCCACCCATGAACAAATTGCTGATATCTTCACTAAACCACTTGCCAAGACAAAGTTCGAGTATTTCTGTGAGAAGCTTGGCCTGATGGAGAATGTCTCCCTAGCTGAGAGGGAGTGTTGATGATTGCAACTATAGGAGACATCCTCCAGCTTACAAACCTGTGAGATGTGGAATATAGCAACTATGTGAAGTCTTACTCTCAGCATACAAACCTGAGAGAAAGCCCCTAATAAAGGGTTTGTGCTTCCAGCCCGGGATAGGGGCTAGGAATGTATATGGCCTCCTCCATGACGTGAGAGAGAAGAACTCCAGATGATCATCCGGTGGAAAAGCGATCTGTTGAGTTAGGACGTGCCTGTGGCTGAGCACATGGTGAACGTGGGAAATCCCTAAAACGTGTTGGGCACATCATCATGAGAATAAGAAAAAAGATGATGTGATGGCCTCCTCTGAACAACAACAGAGTTGATGTGAAGACTCCAGATGATCCTCCTGTTGGTGGCAGTGGGAAAGCAGATCTGTAGAGCAGACGTGACTATGGACGAGCATAAGTGCACGTGTGAGGACCTAGCTCATCTGTGTAATGCAGTGACTCAAGTCTATGGCATCCCTATGGATGTGGCCCCTAGTGGATGAGAACTAGTGGGTGTATCAGATCCTTTGCTATATATTGTTCAAGAGTCAGATCTACCTGTAACCCTAGTTATTATGTAAAGGGTACAGGTCGGCCCTATGTTAATATGATTAATATAAAGAAGATAATTAATAATGAAAATATTAATTATAATAATAAATATAATAATAAAGTGTATTTGACTTAGAGAGGTCGGCCTTGTTGTGCCAATAAGACGCCCTTGCTAAATCAGTGAAAGTCTAATATAAGTAGGAGATGATTCTCCATTGTAGAATCATATCCTCCTCACATGTTTTGGAAATTTCAGCAAGTACTTCTCTTTGGCAAAGGTGCACACCTCTCGTGGGCACTAGGGTTTCTAGGGCTTAAGCACCCTATTGTGTGCTAAGTCATTCTTGGTGGTGAAAGGTCTTTCTCTTGAAGAATATAGCAAAGGATTTGGCTGGGTTTTTCTCCCTTGTTTGAGAAGGATTTCCCAAGATATATCTTGTGTACTTGTGCATGGTGTTTCATCTTGTGATCTTGGTTGCTACAACATTCTTGTTTATGGGTAAGACATGATGAAATTAAATTAACTACATTCTTAACCTAGCTTTTAAAAACTCAACAACATAGAGGTTCTTTCCGATGAGGAGGATGATGAGGATGAGACAACTCATGTACACGTCAGTGGATAGAATAGTGAGGAGCCACCACACCCTGAGCAAGCGCAGTTGTAGGAAGGTGTCAAGGGAGTGACCATTGCCACACTTTCAGGAGTTCCCAAATATTACACCTTCAGGGTCAGAGGGATTTTGTACGACAGAGGGTTACAACAGTGATTGATGGTGGGGTCACCCATGTTGATTTTTCAATAAGCAAGGTTAAGCATGAAGTTCATTCCATTTTTAGCATTTAACTTAACCATAACCAATAATGTTGCGACAACCAAGATCACAAGAAGAAACACCATGCACAAGAACACAAGAAGTATCCTGGGAAACCCTTCTCAACAAGGGAAGAAAACCCAGCCAAATCCTTTGCTATATTCTTTAAGAGAAAGACCTTCACCACCAAGAAAACCTAGCACACAAGAGGGTGCTTGCAAACCCTAGAAGACTAGCGCCCAAGAGAGGTGCAGACTTTTCCCAAGAAGGTGTACTTGCTGAAATTTCCAAACTCACACAAACGATATGATTCCTCAATGGGGAGTTTTCAATTTACCTTTACTTATATTAGACTTGACCTGTCAACATAAGTGTCTATTGGCACAACAGGTCCGACCTCTCTATCTCATAATATAATTAATATTAACCAGATTAATTATCTTTTACATTAATTGTCAATCACATTAAGATGGGGCTGACCTGTACCCTTTACATTTACAATTAGGGTTACAGGCAGGTCTCACTCTTGAACAATATAGCAAGGGATCCTATACACCCACTAGTGCTCATCCACTAGGGGCACATACATAGGGATGTCCATATCTCTGGCTCACTGCATTACACAGAAGAATCACTTCTTCACTAGTGCTCAACCACTAGGATCACGTTCACCTGTGCTCGTCCACAAGCACGTCCACTCAACAGATCTTCTTTTCCACTGCATTACACATGAGAGTCATCTGGAGTTTCTCATCAACTCTCTGCTTAGAGGAGGCTAATACATCATCTTCATTTCTGTTCTCATGACGATGCACCCAACACTTTGGGATTTCACACGTTCACCTTGTGCTCAGCCACAGGCACGTCCAACTTTGCAGATCTCCTTTCTCACTGCGTTACATAGTAGAATCATCTGGAGTTCTTCTCAACTCTCTGTAAGGAGGAGGCCATCTCTACGTTCCAGCTCTGTCTCAGATAAGAACCACACACCCTCTCAGGTTTGTGTCTTGGAGAATGTCTCACGTAGCTGCAATCATCAACACTCCCTCTTAGCTAGGGAGGCATTTTCCACCAAGCCAAGTCTCTCTCGGAAATACTCGAACTTTGTCTTGGCAAGTGGTTTAGTGAAGAGATCTGCGATCTGTTCAAGAGTAGGAAGATACTGCACATGTACTATCTTCCTCTGCATCATGTCTTTGATATAGTGATACTTTATTTCAATGTGTTTCGATATGTCATGAAACACATGGTTCTCAGAGAGCTTTACACAACTCTGGTTATCACAATGAATAGTAGTAGGATCCATCTCATGATCGAACAAGTCAGTCAGAAGTTTGCGAAGCCACACTGCTTCGCGGATTGCTACATTTAATGCAATGTACTCTGCCTCTGCGATGCTTAATGCTACAGAGCTTTGTTTTCTACTACACCAGGAAACCATGGCAGACCCTAAAGTGAAGCAACAACCAGAGGTGCTTTTTCTGTCTACAGCGCTTCTTGCCCAATCTGCATCGACATATCCTTGCAGGCTCAAGTCCACATTGGAGGCATATCTTAGGCCATAACCAATTGTGCCTCGTAAGTGTCTCAATACATGTTTTGCAGCTACCCAGTGTGTCTGTCTCGGTTGGCTCATAAACTGGCTAAGCACATTTACTGCATAGCAAATGTTCGGTCTGGTGTTAACTAGGTACATTAGTGATCCAATCAATTGTTGGTATAAGTGTGGATCTACTCTTGAATCAATGTCACTCATTTTCTTCAAATCCATTACCATTGGAGTGGGCATGGATTTGCATTCTGTCATGCCGAGCTTTTTCAGTATCTCCACAATATATTTTCCTTGACTCAGGAAGATCTCATATGTTCTCTGCCATACTTCTAGTCCCAAGAAGTAGTGCATCAAGCCCAAATCCTTCATTTCAAATTTAGTAGTCAATGCTTGTTTACATTCAACAATTGGTCTCTTTGAACTGGTGAGGAAAAGGTCGTCCACATATAGGACCAAAATCAAACACTCATTGCCATCAATGTGATAATATAAGTTTGGATCAACAACACTTTTGTTGAAGCCCAAACTCATTAGGATTTGGTTGGGTTTTCATCCCTTGTTGAGAAGGGTTTCCCAGGATACTTCTTGTGTTCTTGTGCATGGTGTTTCTTCTTGTGATCTTGGTTGTTGCAACATTATTGTTTATGGTTAAGACAAATGCTAAAATGAAATGAACTTCATGCTTAACCTAGCTTATTGAAAAATCAACATGGTATCAGAGCATAGGTCTTGAAGAACCCAATGCACAAGCTACAAGCTTTTACCAGTCATCCCCCCTCTCTTGCAGAACCGTACGACCCTCCTAGGGTTCCCAGAAAATTCCATACGACCCTCTTCTTTTGAGTGTTTGAGCCCCTAAAACTTGGATGTTGAGGAAAATTTTGGTATAGGAGAGTACAACCTTCTCCAACGCACCTCCAGAGACTCAGAATTAAATTTTGTGCATTTTGAAATTTTGGCCCTAGGGTTTCTAGGGTTTCACTAATTTCTGCAGAAATTTTAGAATTAGGGTTTCTGCAACTCATTGAAGGAGCTCTCCAGCTCACCAGTGTTCTCCTATATTTTAAAGGCTTATTGTTGGCAGTCATAAGTCCAACAGAACGTAAAAGTGCTAGCCTAGCCTAGCCGTTAGGTTTTCTAGCCCAGTTGACAAGGGTTTGTGAAGAATATAAAATTATGATGAACATAACTATGATGGAAGATAAGCTTGATGGATCAAGCAACTTCAAGTCCCTGGAAGACAAGACTTCAGAGGAAGACTTATTGTGGGTGATACAAAAAGGTCACTATGACTACCCTCTTCATGATGATGTCAAGAGGACAGAGATCAGCCAATTGCCATTGGAGAAATCATATCAGCACCCTCGGGTATGCACTTGTATATATATTATTTGTATCATTGTCATGAGAGAAATTGCAGGAGGAAGGAACCTTCTTGCTGACGTCATGGATCCAGAGGGATCTTAGTGCATTCATAAGAACAACACACTGGAAGTGAAGACCCCAGGTTTGATTGTTGAAATTGTCATTCCTCTAACCTATATTTCTAAAGTTTGCTACTTTACAAGTACATGTTGTAGTTGTGACAACAATCCTTAAATTGTTTGATTCTAGAGATGTACTCATTATTCTCCTTTAGGAGATATTCTTGTTTTGGCTTCTCTTGTTTTTTTGTTCTAGATAGGTTAACAACAGAGGAAGATGTTTATCCTTCAGAAGGAGCCACTTGACTCAGAGGGAGTCAAATCTATTTGAGAAAGAGGAAGAATAGAACTATCATTGAGGAAACCAATGCAATAATACATGATCAGAATCCTTCTATGATTCTATGGGCAGAAGCATGCATGACATAGTATATGGTCAAAACAAGAGTCTTCACCAGACTTTGAAAACATAACTTCCGAAGAAGCCTTCACCAGAGTGAAACCTGAGATTGAACACTTCAGGATATTTGGGTACGCAGTGTATTTTCATGTACCTAAAGAGAAAAAGTCCAAGCGAGACCCTTCAGGGAGAAAGGATAAGTTTATGGGATACCAGTGAATCTTCGAAGACATTCCAAATCAACATTCCTGGTCAGGGACAAATTGAGACAAGAAGAGATGTTGTCCTTGAAGAAGAGATAGCCCTTCAAAAATCCAGAGAATCTCAGATAGAGATGGACAGTGAGACAATGCCTTCTCCCCCTTCAGCAGTTCAGAGGGAGACAAACATTATTCCAGCTGATCCAGTTGCTCCAGTTGATATGTTCAGAGATATTGTAGTAGGGCATAAAAAGTCTGCCTAGGCTCACTCTGCAGGAGGCAGAGAAACATACAAGGTCCTCAAGGCACATCCCGAGAGAACAAAGAGATTTTTCGAGCTACTCTTCAGCGATGAGCCACATCATTGATTCTGAGCCTTCTTGTCATAGAGAAGCAACATGAGAACAAGTATGGCAAAATGCCATAAGAGAAGAATACTAGTATATCTTAAAAGAATGATGTATAAGATATTGTTCAGAGACCAGAAGGGAAGTCTATAATGACTTCTAAGTGGATCTATAAGATCAAGCATGCAGATGGTAGAAGTGTCGAGAAATACAAAGCGAGATCTGTAGCTAGAGGTTTCTCACAAACAGATGGAGTTGTCTATGACAAGACACTTGATCCAGTAAACCCGATACACTTCCATGCGTACTACCATCCATGAGTTGGAAACTATATTAGATGGATGGATTCTTGATGAGTTTGGGTTTCAGCCAGAGTGTTGTTGATCCAAACCTATATTATTACAGTGTTGGTGACGAGAGCCTGATTTTGATGACTTATTCAGAAAGCCTTGTTTTTGGATACAAGTAAGCTTTGACTTCTAATTTCGAGATGAAAGATATGAGTATGATGCACCACTTCTTGGGACAAGAAGTATGACAGAGGATCGATGATATTTTCCTAGGTCAAGGAAAACATACATCGAGAATATTAAAAGAAGTTCAGTTTGACAGAATACAAAAACATCGTGATAGAATGAATGATGATGATTCAGACGAGATTGATCCACAATTGATTGGATCATTGATGTATCTGATTAACACCAGACCTGATTCATGCTATGCAGTGAAAATGCTTAGCCAATCCATGAGCCAACCGAGACAGTAAAGCATGTATTGAGATATACAGGAGTCGCAGTTTGACATGGTCTAAGATATGCCTCCAAGTGTGAAATTGAGTTTGCAGGGATATGCCTATACAGATTGAGCAGAGAGTACAGTGGACTGGAAAAGCACATCCGGTTGTTGTCTTACCGTAAAGCAGTGTTACCGGAAGCTTCCCCCCCCTGCCCGCTTCAAAGCCCTGAAGCTCGATCTGGGCGGGTGCGTCTAGGAAGCTCGGGCTGAAGCGTGCTTCAAAATTTAGGAAGCGCTCTTCGGGGCTCTTGAGCATGCTTCCTGCCATTTCCGAAGCATCCCCCTCCAAAGCGCGCTTCCAAATTTCTGAAGCACGCTTCGAAGGGTGCTTCACATGCGCTTCCGAGGAAGGCCTGCACGCTTCCGAGGGGGAATGAGGTGTTTTGGTGTGCAACTAAGGGTTATTTTGCCTTACTAGTGCTATTTAAAGAGGTCCCCACCCCCTCCATTTCACCCACCCTAGTAATTAGTGGTAATGTTAAATTCTTAAAGTAAAAGGATGAAAATGAAAGATAAAAGAGAATTGACATTCTCTTTTATCTTTCATTTTCATCCTTTTACTTAAATTTTTAACATTACCATTAATTGTTTCAGGATGTTTGAGAGTGGTTCCAACCTCATTGGACTTCATATGGAGAAAGTAGAATTTTAGGTCCTATTCAAAATTCAACAGAGTTAACAGTTTTTAGGATTTCAAGAATGACAAGATTGCAATGTTTCCACTGGATTCTATCATGTATGAGGCTATGGAACTGACATTTAATCAAGAGAACCAAGCCCTTTATGTACCTCGATGTTGGTGGCATTGATTGTTGAACTCTTTTGTCACGATCCCAGTAAAAATGTACCCTTCACTCAAGTATAAACTCTTCTGTTGAACTCTTCTCTTTCTCGTTGTGTCAGGTGACTTAGTGGTGTATGTGCACACCAACCTCCATCTTATATACAGGCAAAGAGAAGAGTGGTTGAAGGGAAAGACAAATATGTGGGATGTGTTTCTTGATGATATGGGTTTGAACAACAGTGTTGAGTTGGCATTAGCCAACTTGGATCTTAATGAACTAGTGCTAGAGTCAGTCACTTTTGATGATGGTGATCCTCTTGATGGGTCATCCTCTACATCAACAAATGCACGGATTGCATTGGATATAGGGGAGGAGGAGGAGGATGGAGGAGAGAGCAGTGGTAGTTATGCCAATCTTGATGATTATGACATTGAGGACTCTAGAATCTAGAATCTAGATGGTTGATGCTCGAATGATTAATCATTGATGAACTATGTAGTATGGATGCCATTTCTATCTATATTGATGTACAAATATGCATGTTTTCATATATTCTGCAGCTAATTTGTCTTTCTACATATTTTTTTGAATATAAATGCAATATATATATATATATATATATATATATATATAACATATGCTTCCAGACGCTTCGCTTATGAGGATTTTTGGAAAATCACGCTTCTGACGCTCCCGCTTTCTAAAATGCTCCTGCTTCCTAAAACGCTCCCGCTTCTGGCAACACTGCCATGAAGTTTACCATGGTTTCCTGATCCAGCAGGAAACAAAACTCTGTGGCCTTGAGTACCACAGAAGCAAAGTATGTAGCATCGAGTGTGCAAAGCCATATGGCTTCACAAGTTTCTGACAGATTTACTTGACCATGAGATGGATCCTATGATGATAACCAAGAGTCGTGTGTAAAGCTCCTTGAGAACCCAGTGTTTCTTGATGGATCGAAACACGATGAGATGAAATATCCTTATATCAGAGATATGATGCAGAGGAAAATCATACACATGCAATTCCTTCCTAGACATGAGCAGATTGCAGACATCTTCACCAAACTAACATGGTGAAAAATGCCTCCCTAGTTGAGAGGGAGTGTTGATGACTCCAAACAAGACAAAGTTCAAAGTACATTTGTGTGAGACTTGGCATGATGAAGAATGCCTCCCTAGCTCATAGGGAGTGTTGATGATTGCAGCTATGTGAGACATTCTCCATCTTACAAACTTGAGAGATGTTTATCATTCTAGTTATGTGAGACATTCTACAGCTTGCAAACCTAAGAGAAAGCCCCTGAGAGGGGTGTGTGGTTCCTCTCTAAGACAGAGCTCGAACGTAGAGATGCCCTCCTCCTTACCAAGAGTTGAGAAGAGCTCCAGATGATTCTCCTGTGTAACGCAATGAGACAGGAGATCTGCAGAGTTGGACGTGCCGGTGGCTGAGCACAAGGTGAACGTGTGAAATCCCAAAGTGTTGGGTGCATCGTCATGAGAACATAAATGAAGATGATGTATTAGCCTCCTCTGAGCAAAAGAGTTGACGAGAAACTCTAGATGACTCTCCTATGTAATGCAGCGGGAAAGAAGATCTGTTGAGTGGACGTGCCTGTGGACGAGCACAGGTGATCGTGATCCTAGTGGCTGAGCACTAGTGAAGAAGTGGTTCTTCTGTGTGATGCAATGAGCCAGAGATATGGACATCCCTATTGATGTGCTCCTAGTGGATGAGCACTAGTGGGTGTATAAGATCCCTTGCTATATTGTTCAAGAGTTAGACCTGCCTGTAACCCTAATTGTAATGTAAAGGGTACAGGTCGGCGCCACCTTAATGTGATTGGTAATTAATGTAAAAGATAATTAATCTGGTTAATATTAATTATATTATAAGCAAGTGAGGTCGGCCCTGTTGTGCCAATAGACACTTCTGTTGACAGGTTTAGTTTAGTATAAGTAAAGGTAAATTCCCCATTGAGGAATCGTATCTTTTATGTGAGTTTGGAAATTTCAGCAAGTACATCTTCTTGGGAAAAGTGCACACCTCTCTTGGGCGCTACTCTTCTAGGGTTTGAGCATCCTCTTGTGTGCTAGGTCTTATTGGTGGTGAAGGTCTTTCTCTTGAAGAATATAGCAAAGGATTTGGCTGGGTTTTCTTTCCTTGTTGAGAAGGGTTTCCCAGGATACTTCTTGTGTTCTTGTGCATGGTGTTTCTTCTTGTGATCTTGGTTGTTGCAACATTATTTTTTATGGTTAAGACAAATGCTAAAATGAAATGAACTTCATGCTTAACCTAGCTTATTGAAAAATCAACACAACAATGATTGGCCCACATACAGCTGAATGTATCAAGTCCAAGATTTTTTTGGATCTATTATCACTGCTTGAGAAGGATCCTTTAACATTTTTGCGAAGGGCACAACCTTTGCAAACACCTTTATGCTGAATCTGTATTTTTGGTAGACCTGTTACGATTTTCTGTAGAGCTGGAAGAGCTCTATAATGAATGTGAGGAAGTCTTCTATGCCATAGCTCACTCAAGTTGATAGTGTCATGTAGCAAGGCTTTGACTGGTTTTTATGGTTAATCTGTACGAGCGGTTTTCTCGGACACCAATTACCTGAATAGAACTTATATAAGAGTCTTTGTGCCATGCAAGGACTCTTCCTTCTGAGAAGGTAATCTTGTAGCCTTTGTCTTCCAAGGAAGAAATAGAGACAAGATTTCTCTTCATTCCGGGTACATATAGTACTTCCTTTAATTGAAGCTCCATATCTGAATTTAGTTGGAAGGTAGAAGTTCCAACTCCTCTCACATTATATTTGGCATCATCTCCAAGAACAACATGTAGATGTGTCTCTTTCTCAACGAAATGTGTTAGGTGATCTCTAAGACTGGTCATGTGCCTAGAGGCACCACTATCAATTAACCAAGTATTATCATTGGTAGGGACCATACTTGAGAGTGCTGAGATGTTGATGTCTTCATTTCTTTGAGGCCTTGTCTTCCTGGAACTGAGTTTGCTTGAACCATCAAGCTTGCCTCCCATCATGATTTTGTCATTTTGGATTCTTCACAAACCCTTGTCAACTAGGCTAGAAAACCTAACTGCTAGGCTATGTTGAGATTTGGATACCTTGGAAAGTGGTCCCTGTTATCGCACGGTTTGTAGGAAAGGTTAAATAGCTTGAGTCAAAGGCATAAACCGGCGTAACAGGAGCTTCCCCACCCACTGTCACCTCGATGGGGAGCTCTTTCTATTTAGGAGGGCAAGTCCAAGGGAGACGTCCCTAAGTCAATCTGGATTAAGGAAGGCTTAGAGGATAAGACAAAGATAAGGAGAAACCCTTCCACAGATTGATGCCCAAGATAGTCACAAAACCACTGCTGAAGCACCTGTTTGCGAGACACAAAAGACAAAGACAACTAGAATGTATGCTTGCAGTAGGTTAGTACTTCATAAAACCAATGACTATCTCTAGTATATGAGCAATTATTAAATGCTATTATTGACGAAGTCAATGATGGCTAATAAGGCAAATACTATAATCTCTTCTCAATAAAAGCATAAGGACAAATAGCATTCAATGTGTGCAATTTAAACCATGTATCATATTATCAATGCAATTGTCAAATCAATGCTCATATACAATACTGCCACGTCTCCTATACTAATTCTGCAACA
>ML780519.1:568959-599615 GCA_009831015.1 Picea engelmannii | reverse complement strand
CTTCTTTGATACAAGCCCAAGCCGGTGGTGATGGAGGCTGGTACTGCTGGCAGGACAAATCTGGCTGAGAAGGAAAAGAAGGGTCCTCCAGGACCATGCTCAGGTAGCTCCTGCTCTCGGTACTCCATGTCTAGGACCATGTGAGCCTCGAGACATGATCTCCTAGTTATCCCTAGATATCGGGGATAACAGTCCCCATGTGCTTATGAGTCTCTAAGCACAAAGGGGAAAGACTATTACCCTTGTACTTTACTTTATGATTCTAATTTCACTTTGACTTAGGAGTTTTAAGTCAAAAGTGAAATATGTCACTTAAGTCATAGAGTGACAATTAATTCACAATGTGGGTGAATTAATAGACATAAAGCAACTAAGGAAAGTGGGTTTCCTTAGTGAGATTATTGGAGTTGATCTCACCCATTGATTAGACTTGGCATGAGGAGGCTAAAGAGAGGGTAAATGCATTTTGGAGACTCATTCTTCACTTGTGATTTTTGGAGAAGAGGAGGAGGGCACATATCTTGAGGAGGAGAGGGGTGCACTTCATGAGGGTTTGACCAAAACCCTTGAGAGCTTGAGGAGAAGCTTGAGATTGGCTTGAGCTAGCATGGAGAGCATTTCCATGGAGCCATAGCCTTTCATTCTTCAGAGGGAGCATGCATAGGGAGGAGGGGTGCATCTTGAGGAGGAGGGGCGCATTTATTATCGTTCAGATGCTCACTGGGAGAGTAGGACTTGTCAGATCAGGATGAGATTTGATGCATAGGGAGAGGAGAGCTTGGGCGCTTGTTTCTGTGGAGAGAGACATTTAGTTTATGGCTCAATTTATTTCTGGTGATCATTTCTGCTAGGAGGGGGCGCATGAGTTGAGAGGATTGACAGCTACCTGGTAGCAGATCTGCTTGGAGGATTCGAGCTCTGTCAATTTCTATGGAGAGGCAGCACAGGAGAGGACATTCCTGTGGAGGGATTTCTTCATTGGGTTACTGATGAGCTAGGGCGCTTCAGTTTAGTACAGAGGGCAACAAAGGGAGAGGGGGCACCACAACTTGGGCACTTCTTTCTCTGGATCTTGTGGCAAGGCTCGTGAGGAGCTTGTTATGTATACAGGTTCCATTGTATTTCATTACTTGTTGTATCTCTTGCTTTAATCATTATTATATAGACAGATATCCCAAACTAGTTTTCCCCGGGGGGGTTTTATCCAGGGTCATGTTGACCAAAAATACCTGTGTACAAAAATGCATGTGTTAGTCTCTTAGATCTGCTTTATTTCAGATGTAAAGATCTTTAGGTGTGTTGTACTTATTTTAGTATGCATGTGCTAACTTTTGGTTACTAAAACTACATGCTAGAGCACCTAAAATTGGAAGTGCAACCGTAACAAATCAACAAGAAGTTCTTGGACTGTTGACTGTCCTAAAACAACAACAAACACTTTACATAACAATTGAAACTTAGAGCCTAACTGTGGTCAAAGACAGACCCAGTAGGCATGCTTGATAGGACCTGAAAATTGATTGATGCTACACTGTATAGACAGATCATTGGATCTTTGATGTATCTGATGAACACCAGGCCAGATATCTGTTTTGCTGTGAACACCTTGAGTCAGTTTCTGGTAGAGCCCAGATGTGTTCACCTGGCTGCTGCAAAACATGTGATGAGGTACCTTAAGGGTACATTAGATTGTGGTCTCAGTTATGATCGAGATCATAACTTCAGACTGAGTGGTTACACTGATTCAGATTGGGCTGGAAGTGTCTCTGACAGAAAGAGCACTTCAGGATGTTGTTTTAGTCTGGGGTAAACCATGATCTCATGGCAGAGTAGGAAGCAATCAAGCATTGCTCCTAGCACGACAGAAGCAGAATACATTGCTGCATGTTCTGCTAGTTTTGATGCCATATGGCTTTGGAAGTTGTTGACAGGTCTATTCGACCTAGAGATGGAAGCAACCATGATCCTATGTGATAACCAGAGCTGCATAAAGATGACAAAGAACTCTGTGTTCCATGACAAGTCGAAACACATAGAGATCCGATATCATTACATTTGTGATATGGTGCAGAGGGGAGCCATAAAGCTCCAGTATGTTAGCACGGATGAACAGGTTGTTGATGTGTTGACCAAGCCCCTATCTTGTGTAAAGTTTGAGCACTTTCGAGATAAACTTGGTGTAGTCCGAAAGGACCTCCCTTGAAAGGGGGGAGTAGTGTTGTGTTGCTATCCTTTTGCTGTGATGCCAACTTCATGCTGATGATGTTGCCAGCCTCGTGCTGTGATGATGTGCCAACCTCGTGCTGTGATGATGTGTTGCCAACCTCGTGCTGTGATGATGTTTTTCCAGCCTTGTGCTGTGATGTTATGCCAACTTCGTGCTGATGATATTGTGTAGCCAGCTTCGTGTTATGATGCCAACCTCGTGTTGAAGACTCTCAGCCTAGTGCTAATGTTGATGATGCTCTAGCCTTTGTGTTGTGTTGTTGCTGCTATTGATGATGAGAAAAAACTTCCGATGATTATAGATATGCCAGTCAGTGTTCCAGATGCTGTTGATGATGTTGCCGTCTCTCTCTCGCCTGATGATGTTGTAGAATACCGTTCTTGTTAAGGGGGAGTGTTGAAATATTGTAACTGCAAAGAGTATTCTATTTATTATTGATGTATTATTCATTAGATCAATCCCCTTTTGTGGATTGCTCATGTCGGGCATTGTAAATGATCAAATCCCCTTTCGCGGATTGATCAAACCCTAATTGTAATATGCAAAATGAGAAGTCGGCCCCCATAATAAATTAAGGTGGTTCTAACCACCCAAAAAGATAAGTCGGCCCTGCCAGTGAAAAGACACTTCCTTTCAACACCTGCCAGATTGTATAAATAAAGGAGGCCAACGCCTCATTTGTTCACTCACTCATTCCATCATCCAGAGCGCAAGTTTGGAGCTGCAGTTGGAGAAGAAGGAAGAGAGAGAGGCACATTACTTGGGAGAGGACTTTCTGTAGTGTTTGGTTTATTCTCTTGGCATTGTATTGGCTATCTATATTAAGGAAGCTTTTGCTGGGTTTTCTCCCCCATGAGGGTTTCCTAGGATAAATGATGTGTCTCTTTTAATTGTGTTTCTCTCAGTGATCCTATCTATGCTATGGTTATCTAGTAAATTGAAAAGAAACCTAATAATAGCTTAAACTCACACTTTCATGCAAGTATCTCTTTGATTAAATATTTTTTTCATAAGCATTTGTAGTGAATGAATATATGATATATGTTGCTAGTGTAGATTTACTTATTGTTATGTTGTCTTTGTTGCAATAAACTCTTAGACTCCTTTTCTTGTACTTAGATTAGTTCAAGCCTTAGATTATTTTCTTTAGGGACTAACCCCCTTGCCTTTGCTAGGAGTTGGCCTAGACGGAGGAGTTGAGGATCATGTGACAACACCTTGACTTGAGACTTGCCCCCAAGGACACAGCTAGTGGATTGAAGATTTATTCCACGTTACCCAAGGTGTGTTTAAGGCAATAACACACCCCTAAGGAAGTGGTAAAGCTAGCTCATTCATTAAAGGACTCCATAACCCAATAGTTTAAGGCACTAATCTCTTGCATTGGAGAAATAAAATCATTGCATTGGTACACGTGAAATTACGAGATATTGAAATTGTCTTAATTGGAATCTTTTCTATGTGCTTTATGCTTGCTATGGCCACTAAGGCGTCTTCTTTGGCCAAGGATATCTTATTGTTGTCATATCTTAAAGCTACAACCATTAGGGCTGCAACAAATCACTCTGTATCTTTGAATTTAACTTGCATTTCAACCGTGGAAATTTGCTAGTAAGCCATCACTATCATTCTACTGCTAATTGGTGAACTTTTTGTTTGATTACTTGCTTATTTTTGTGGTTGAAACTTGCTGCTTTAGCAAATCTTTGCTATAGCCACTTGGCTATTACAAACATACTCTGAAAACATCATATAACAACCCTCTAATACCACTAAAGTTTGTGCTAAAGTATTGGGAATTAATCTACATGTTTTATGCTTCATTTCTCAACAAATCTTTGATGCTTTAAGTGGTTATATCTACAGTAATTTTTTCCTTGATGATATATACTTTTGTTTACTGCTGTAGTTTGGGACAACAAGCTTAACTTGTTTGTCTACTTAACTTTGAGCTTGTATACTTGTCTCTTCTTGTGTCTCAGGCAGATACAACCATCTTTTGCTGGTACTCAAGCACTTGGAAACCATTAACCATCTCCGAGACTTGTTTCTAAGCTATTTTCCACTTAGTAGTTTGACCTATAGAGGTATCACTTCCATAACATAACTTTCCATCTCATTTCCTCCTAGGGTCAACCGGGATTCCCCCTTTGTGTAGGATTTCTCCTTCACTAAAGTGAGGGGAGGGTTTATCTAAGGTGACAGTGGGTAGACTCTCCCACAGTTATCACGATCTCATGGATTGGGTTGGGCTTTGCCCAACCTACAGTTTGAGCGATAACACTCACCTTCTTGCTACATGCATCTCATGCATACTTTTTGAGCTTGTGATAGTGTCCTAGGGTTTTAGGTTGACTTGGCATGCATCATCTTGATGGAGGCCTACCACTTGGGTGCCCTTTCTTGTTTGGTTGTTTTTGGTACTTAGATAGAGTTATGATGGGGTTTACTATAATTATTAGTGGAGTTCTCCCCTCATTGGCACATGTGTTGAGGAAAGCATGCATTTTAATAATATGTTATGGCTTGAAGAGGATGGCACACCTTCCTAGGGCACATCTCCTTGCATACTCATGGTTTTGGGGAAAACAACACATGGCTTTACAAATCAATGCATGGTTTTGGCACTTGCTTTGAGGATATGGATGATGGATCTAACCACCTTGGCATTCTTCTCTAGGTCACACCTCTTATGATCTATTGATGTCATATGTGGCACCATTTTCTATGGGGTTAGTTGATAACTTGGAGTTGTATTCACATGGATCTTTGCCTTTACATGAGTTGAGGTGGTTATAACAGCTTGGCACACATTCCCATGAGGTAGTTATTTCATTGGAGAATATATGATGGTCAACTTGCTTTGACTTGTCCACTATTCTAGTGGAGCACTCTCCCATTCTTGGCTTCATGGCACATATTTTGAGGTCGACCACTACACATTGCAGATTTTGATGGGGCCATCCCATTATTCTTGTGATCTAGAGATTGTTTTGATGACTTAGCATGTTGAATCATGGCAACAAATTGATTGGTTAACACTGCATTCTGTTACCCACCAAGTTGCACTAGGATGAACTTGCAGTTGAGCCACCAAAGATTTAACAAATAATTGTTCAAAATCAAAGTTTAGAAGTCCAGTCGGCCATTATGGCCTCTTTTTCTTCTTCTTCTTTACCACATTTCCATACCCCATGGTGAATTGTAATAAGATGAACTAGCATGATGAACTTTGTAAAAGTCTTAAGCCCCTAAGACTTGGTCATTGGTACATTACTCTAGAGTGTTTTTTTCACTTTTTAATTATATCTTGCTGCCTGTTGACTGCCCATTTAGCATCGGTGGTCAACTCATGTGCCATGAAGAGATACATCATCAGATGCCATGTTGTCGAAGACTTTGGTTCTACAGGCAGTGTTTGGCCCAACACTTATTTTTGTAATTGGAATTTCCGCACCTCTGCGTGGGTTAATAATGTAATAGGTTTGCATGAGTCATGTCTAGGTCAGTTACCTTGGGATCGGTTCACTGGGAGAGTTCCTTTCACCGAGGGTTTTTTATCCTCAGGTTATCAGTTGGGCGTTTCAGCCTTACTGATTTCCCTTGAGTTTTTCCCTCACACGTGCCATAAGTCCTCCAAAGTGGTGAATGACATTCTAGTGGACTTATGTTTTGGTAACTATATAGGGAATTTATTGTAAATGACCATGCAAGACATCATAGAAAGTTTCGCGGAATTCCGTCGAGTCTAGGTTAGTTTTTTTAATTAATTAATTTTTAATTAAATTTCCCTAAGTTTGGAGGTTTAATTATTTTTGAGCAATAATTGTAAAAACTGGATCCTTGGACTTTTGATAGGGGTATTTGTGTTCAAAAGAAATGGAATAGCACCCCCTACATCCATGGACCAAGTTTTAGCTCGGTCGGACAACTTTAGCCGTGGGTTAGTCCACCTAGAGTGTCAGTCAGTCTAAAACAACAATTTTAATTGCTAAAGTCCAAGCATGGCAAAATGTAAAATTGTAATAATGAGTTAGATGATGTGAAATGGTTAAATGATGGTTAGAGAGAGACCCCCTAAGCATAACCTTAGCCTCCCAACCTTTTTCAACCTTTTTAACCCCTTTTGCCACCTCCACACTCAAAAATCATGCCCCCGTAGGGGGATTGACGTTTTTCCTTGGTGGAGGTTGTTGTGACTTATTTGGGGCCCCCTCTCATGAGTTATGACTCCCTTTGACCCCCACATCACCTCCTAGGGTGATCCCACTCCTTTTTTCTCATTAATCCCCCTCCATTTCTTCATTTTCACCCTTTTTTTGCTCCCTCCAATAAAAGTTACGTTTTTTTATTGAGAGAGACTCTTCACCTCACCTTAGCACGGATCCCATGCTTCTTCTTGAGCCTTTGTGTGATCCCAACGCTCTACATCTATTCCTCACCTCTCATCACCCTCTCCTCATCCCAAGGGGTGCGCCCTCCCTCATCTAGAAACTCCAAAAATAATTATTTAAAATTTATTTGAGTCTCTTCACATCCCTTGGCACGAATCCCACACTTCCTACATGCCCTTGGATCTATCTAATTATTTTTCCTATTTTTCTACACCCTTGATCCATTGTGCAAACCCTAGATGGTTGTGCCCTAGCCTAGAGATTTACTCTATTGCTTGGTGGTGGACACTTGGCTTATATCCAAGAGAGGTAGGTTTGCCTCTCCAAGTATAAATAGATCTCATTTCTCCTCCCCAACACACCATATCTTGAGCTATTGTTATGCTACTTGATTTCTCTCTCTCTCTCTCTTGTCATTCCATTTCATTTCATTGTCATTCTAGCTCTAGGGTTTTGGAGTATTCCTCTCCAAGACCACTTTTTTGGTAATAATATTTGGAAGCTTTGGAGGAAAACAAGAAGGGTAATGCGTGTGCTTGTCATTCTTATGCAAATGGAGGTAACATTGTTCAATATTGTTTCTTATTTCTTACAACACTAGATCTTAGATAAAATGTTATCTAGGTAGGCTTAGTGGTGCGTATGCCTATTAGTCTATAGATCTTGCTGTATGATTTAAATTGAAGTGTCGTTTATTATCATTGCATCAACGTATTGTCTTGTGTATGCTTGAGTTTGGGATAATATTGCAGGTTCACCTTCAAAATTTCATTAGGGAACTCCTTCTAGAAGGGAAGGGTCTCTTGAGGCTTTTCACACTCCAACTATCTAGATCTATTACTTTTCTCTACATTGCTGTACATTCATCTCATTTTCAGCTAGCACATATTGGTTTAGATAGGTCAAAATTACTTTAAAATCTATATTTTGTCTTGTGGAAAGTTCTTGCCCCAAAAGGGCAAGGGTTTTCTTAACTTTTATTTGTTGTGTGTAGCCATCCTAGCAAGGAAACCTTGCTGTTTTAACAGGTATATCAGAATTGATAGGAGGCT
The DNA here is from genome assembly GCA_009831015.1 of Picea engelmannii. Lineage (NCBI taxonomy): Eukaryota > Viridiplantae > Streptophyta > Pinopsida > Pinales > Pinaceae > Picea > Picea engelmannii. Next base: position 591,942 of record ML780519.1, on the reverse strand, counting down.
TTTGGCTGCCCCAAAGAGACATACATAACACTACAAGACCCCTTGGGGGATTTGGTAGCTATCTTTAACCCCCCTCTTGTCTTTTCTTAGCCTAGAAGTGCACTTTTCCTTCTTATTTGTTTGGTTGCTCAAGCTTGAAGTGTAAGAGGGGAAGTGGTACGGCCTCCCCTCTTCTTCAAGCTTGGGGGTAGGTAGGACGTGGGTAGATCTAGCTTTTTCCCTTTATTCTTTTGAGTTTTCTTCTAGCTTGGCCGCAAGGTTTAGAAGGTGAGGGCACCTTCTCAACCTTGACGTGGGTATTTGATTGGTTGTTTATAGATTAGCTTGTAGATTAGTTTGCTGTTTAGTTCACTTTCTTTCTTGCTCATATCTTGCTAAGTTTGCCCTAATAACAAGATCTAAGAACACTTAATCTAACTAAGTCAAGAGAACCTAATAACCTACCTAGTTGGGAGAGGAACACCCCAAAGAGGTAAGGATAAGTTTTAATGCTTTATTTTTACATGTGATAGGATGGATCTAATGGCTTAATGCTCTTGATGTTTATGTTATAGATCTAATCTCTCATCTTAAGCCCATTGGGCAACACACTTAAGTAATTATATTTGGATCTTGCTTAGTTCTTTTCTTTTCAAGCTCTTAATCTAAATCTTAAGCACACATTTTAATCTTAATGTTCTAGATCTCTTGAAGTGCTTAACACATAAGTGGTTTATTGTTTCTTGCTCACATCTATTGGTAGCCACGTCTTGGGCTTGGAAGTTGTTGAATGTTTAAGTAGGCAAACACACTTAATAATTTCTTTTCTCATTTCCTCAAGGCAAGCTGTTCTTGCCATTGATCTATTGTCTTTAATCAAGTTTCTATAGATGTGCATGTGATACAATCTCTATTTCTTTCAGCCATTTCTCTTTTATTGCTTTATATGTGTTGATTCACTCATTGTTTTAAACTTAAGCAACACACTTATTGGGCAAATAACAGTTTCGGCCATATCATTATTTTGCATTAAAAAAGTACTTTAAAACATTCTAAACACTCTTTAAATCACCTAAAAGTCTACCTAATTGTTATATATACTTAATAGACTACTTTAGGGTACCTTAGACCACCATCTCCACCATCTAAAACGGGTTTGAGGAAAACAATGGAGGGTAGTGGCAGGGGACTGTCCCATGGCGCTCCAGGTGGGTGTCCTCTCCGGGAAGTACTCTTACTGTCAGTGCTGACCGTGGAAGCTAGGGTGGGCCTCGTTGCCTTACTATCTTGAGCACCCGACAGTTATTTGGCAACAGGAGGAGGAGGCTTTGGTGAAAGCTAATAAAACTTGTTAAATCTTTAGAAAGCCTAATTATTAAACCCTTGGCCAAATCTAATAATACTTGGGGGGCTTAATAATAAAGAGTGTGGATTGTCTTCAATATCTTCATAATAATTGTGCTTAACTCTTCTTTGTAATCTTGTTAATGAAGTAATGTATTGATAATAATCTTGTGCAAATAGGGATGCAATTTAATGCTTTGATCTTTTATTATCCTGCACACATTGAAAAAATACTTGGTTAGTTTTGCTTTGTATAAATTGTGATCTATCATTGTTTAACTTGTAAATCTTGTAAGTAATAATATTCTTTTATTGAGTTATTCTTTATTGTAAAGTTGTAATTTGTAATCTTTTGTAAAGAAACACCCTTTAACATAGTTGACCCCTTGCCCAATTTCTAGGCACTAGTCTTAGTTGACCTAGGGAAAAGGCTTGCTTCTCATGCTAACCTTTGCATATTGCATGGTTGCCTTAGCATCTAGGATTAGAATCCCCTCTAACCTTAACCAATTAAAAATTAACTCCTAGAACTTAACTTAATTCATCTAGTAACTAAGGTCTACCCCCTTTGGCTTCCCTAGGAGTAAGCCTAGACGGAAGAGGTTCCTGTCAAAGTGACAGCGTGGGCTGGGAACCTAGGCATTGTGCCTCCAAGGACACATTGAGTGAGCCGAACTCAACTCACGTTTGCAAGTGTGTATAAGGACGGCAACACTGCCTTAGTAGCGAGTTATAATTTTTAATTTTTTTTGCTGGAGTATGTCCTAGTGGCTAAGCCTTGGTGTGATATCTAAGTCTAGTGTCTAATGTATATTACCATGCTAGTTATCACTTTTGAGTAATATGGAAATTGCACCAAGCCCCTCTTAGGATTTTTAATGTTTTCAACAAATAAAAAATTTCTCGCAAAACGATATATTTTAATTGTAATTAATGAATAATTTAAATAAGTGGTACAAGGAAGCATCATATGCCTTGGGGGTATTCATTTTCTTACTTAGAATACCCACTTTACCTATGTACTCCCTTTGTGAGCGGAAATAGTGATTTTTAATCACGAAAAATTAATTTCTCTCACAAAAAGGGAATAAAAGACATAAATAAAGGAAAAAATCAGCGTACCTTTATTTTAGGAAACATGTCGGGGACATGTTTTCCTTTGTCTCTAGTCCAAGTGAGATGTGGTGACTTGATTGAGAAAATATGAGATTAGATTGATGTGTTGTCAATTGGGTGGAGATCCCAAAGAGGGAGGTCGCACCTCTCCCTTAAGGTGGTGCATTGGAATTGGGGACATCAATCCCAAGGAATGACTCACCCTTCTCTCCACCTACCTTCATGAGGTTGTCACTCCCATACACTCCCCTACCTTGAGAAATGGCAACCTCATCTCACACTCTCATGCCACTCGCCCCTCACATGTGTCATGTGCAGTCTCCTTGGGATTCACATCCTTTGGGCTATTTAAACAAGTTTCCTCTCCTCTTACAAGCTAGTTGGAGCTTGGGGAAAGTATACTTGTGTTGTAATGCTACTATTGTAAACTATCTTGAGAATTGAATAAAGAAAGACTTTGGAGGTCAATTGTGGATGGTGTTCATAGCGTGGATGCAAAGTGTTCATGTGTCTATTTGAGGTACTTGTAGATTAACTTTCTTGCTTTCTAAATTCATAACATGTCCCGTGGATGTAAGATTTATTTGAACTAGTTTGTTTATATACGATCTTGTTATCCTTCATATTTGCGAATATAGATTTCATGCTTATTTATGCTAATATGCATGTTTTCTAGTTTTTATTTGTAGGGAAATTACATGCTTAACAAAACTTGTTGGCAAGAATTGTCTTAGTTTACAGGTTCTCAAGCTTGGAGAGGTGAAGCATTGGAGTGCAACTCTTCACCCATCTTCAAGATCTTTTGGAACAAGAATCTCTCAACTATTTCCCAAAGGACCCCATAGCCCAAGGATTCAATCTTGAGCAAAACTCATTTCCTCCCTCTTTCTCAAATTTTTCTAAACAAATCTTCTTTGGTTACTTTCATACATGCAAGGCTTAAGTTTGTTATTTGAAAGTTAGATCTAAGCAACTTGTCATTACATGTTATAAGCAAGTAGATCTAGATTTCATTTTACAAGAGTCTCATTTTTTCAATAGATCTAGCTTTTGTAAATCTATCCTTTAGCTATTTTATTTAAAAGAAAATTTTAAGGGCTATAAGATAGAGTTTATTTTGAGTTCTTTAAAGATTAAATTGGCAAACTTAGTGACATTGTACTTGCTGTTTTAGGACAGCAAGCAATAACACTAAGAAGGCTCACCATTTTTTTGCTTTCTTAGTCTCTAGTTTACTAACTTAGCATAGGTTTCATTTGGAATTTTTTTGTATATTACCAACACCTTTTTGTAGGTACTTTATAATGGTTTTGTAGCATCTTTTGGCATGTCTACCTTGCTATTTTTTGCAGGTTTGCGAACAACCAAGAGGAGATGTTGGCAAACTTTTGAGGATTTAGAGCATTTGGGACCCCCGAGAGCACTTTTCCTCTTCCAAAAATAAATTCTTCTTGAAAACTTGTAAAATTGTGATCTGGATCTATAAGGATCACAAGATTCCCCTAAAAGATATTGCAATCAATTAATAAAATGAGTGGGCTATCCAACACCCAGTTTCAATCCCCCTAAGGGGGGATCGATGTCCTTTTGTGATTGTTCCATTTGTCTTCTTTCATTAATTTTTATTTCTTGCTAATTTAAAAAGATAAAATCAGTCAAAAAATCAATCACAACACCACAAAACAATTAGATTAGATTTCAATTACTCGTTTAACTTAGATTAGATTTCAATTTCTGCAATTTCAAAGTTGGCAATAAACCATCCCCTCTGCTTCCCCTGCTATGTTCTTGACCCCTTCTCTGCGAGCCTTGGCTTGATCTCTAGTGTGGGTTCCATATAGAATGGGGATTGGTCAGTGTGTATCTAGTTTTAATAGGACAATTCAATAGTAGTTATTGTTGAAATGGGAACCTACAAACAAACTTGTGTGTGAAGTTAGACAAGACCTTTGAGATATGGGTTCTCCTCGTGTTGAACCTCCAACATTGTTCCTTGTACCCAATTAAGGGATAACTTCTAGAGGGCCAAATCTTAGATTATAATTTCTTTATTGTAATCACTTACACACACTTTGCACTTACAAGTGGTCGTGCAATTCATTAGGTCACTTCACAATAAACCCACGAACTAAACAACTCACCTTAATAATAAAATTGTCAAGAGCATACAAAACACATCTTCATTTCAGAAGCATTTCACATCTTGCATCAACATTTACTTTTGGCACTGGTCTATACTTTGCTTTTGCTTATTATTATTTACTTCCAAGTACTAGCATTTGCTTTAAGTCTATATCATTTGTGTTGAAGTACTTTATCTCTCTCATAAGCAATTTCCTTTATTGTGTCATCTATGCTGCTAGAATAGATTTACTTGTATCTTGCTCTTGCTTTGAATAAGCTCTTAGATTTTCTTTTTTGTACTTAGCTTACTTAGCCTTAGTTATTTTTTAGGCACTACCCCCTTTGGCTTTGCTAGGAGTTGGCCTAGATGGAGGAGTTGAGAATCAGGTGATAACACCTCGACTCGAGACTTGCCTCCAAGGACACACTTAGTGGATTGAAAATTTCTTCCACATGACCCGAGGTGTGTATAAGGCGGCAACACATTCCATGGATCTACTATTTGGCACTTGTTTTGATTGAGGCATTTGACTATTGAAGGGTATATTGCACCTGTAGATGCTATGGATGTGGACGTCCACCATTTGAGGATCTACACATGCAACTTTGGGGTTTCATTTCATACTTTGAAGAGTTGGTTGGTGGTTTGACCCCTCACACTAGGGGATCTAGATGTTTACATGTGGTTTGATGGTTGCTACAACTTGGATACCACACTTGTAGCTATTGCATGTTATCTTTAGAAGGATGTGCCAACTTCTTGGTCCAGACGTGCCATGTTGATTTGGATACTGAACATATTTTGATAGTGGAGCAACTTGTATTGGAGGAAATTAAGCGGGTGGCTATGCTACTCTATTGTTTCTCCCATGCATGCTACCTTGGAGCATGAGCTCGTTGCTATTTGGAGAGGACGTCTCACTCTTGGAGGACTCATCACACACTTGTTCATGCATATTAATGAAGACGTCCACCTTGAAGATGCCACACGTGTGGCTTGAATTGGAGCCTTGGTTCACACATGGGATACCACTCTCAAAGTGCGCACATATGGATAAAGTTATATATTATTCTTGGAGGTTGTTATATGGTCAAACCCTCATCTAAAGGAGGCACCCTACTTTCTAGCTCTATTCTTGGAGGTGGTTACTAACTAATGCCATTATTTTATTATTGTGGATTTGTCTCATGGAGTTAGTTGCTTGAAAGTTGAGAGCATTATTTTATTGTTTTCCTTGGATATTTTATTGTCTCTTCTTGGAGAAGAATATGGATCTCAACAACTCATTTCTACTTTTAGTAAGGAAGTTGTTGAGAAGGCTATTATTGTTATTCCTTGGAGAACTAATGGATCTAGGAAAACAAATACTTCTTTATTGTTGAGGAGATAGAGTTGAAACCTAAATAAGGGTTTATTCTCTCCATTTGATGTATGGTGGGATTTGAGGAGAAATCCCTTGGAGCTTAGCTGAATATCTATTGGATGCTTTTGGAGGATTAATGAAATACATTGTGGGTGAGGAAATCTTCTAGATCTTTATTGCTATTTCTCTTGTTGAAATATCTTGACATATATTTATGGAGTAAGAATTTGGTAGGCTCTCTCCATTTTCCATTATGTTATCTATGGGATGTTGTCTATGGATGCATTATTTTTCAGTGCTTGGTTAAATGCACATACATTTCATTCTGGGTAGTCATAATCTTGATAAGTGTTGGATGTTATTTTCCCTAGTAATGTTCTTAGCTATATTTCTGCAATTTGGGAAAGCAAGGAAAGGACCTTTGTAGCTTGAGTGCTTCAACCTCAGTTGTCATCTTTTCCAATATTAGGATAGCCTCCCATGAGCCTTGATTTGACCCCATTGCCCAATGATAAGACACTAGTCTCCAGACCTCCCATCCACTTGTTTTACTCAACTCAGAAAAAAACTGTTTTTCTAGAATCATCTCTTTATTTCACCTTGGACTTTCTTGCGATCCTATTCTAGGGAAGGCCCCCTTGAGGTGGAGGAGAGCCAGCCTAAAGTGAATAAGAGGGTTGGTCAGGTGACAGTGGCCTTGCTTGAGCTTTAGGAATTTATCTCAAGAAGGGAGATTTTGTGTGATAACAAGACTCAAGTACATGTACAAATTTCTTTCAAGGAAAGATGAAGTCCAAAGCTGGAAACTGAGATAAGAGATTGGTGTTGTCATGTCTGTACAAATGCTTGAAGTGGAAGCGGGGGGACTGATAATGTTATCATCCTCCACCCTGATAGGGCCAATACAGGATCTGATAATAATAATAAATATCCACTGAAAAAGTCTTATTTATTTGTCAGAATGTTGGGATAACAGTTCACTATGATTGTTATTCTGTATCCCCTGATTACTCTCCTATGCTAGTTTTCTGGTTGGTTTGCTAGGAGCTTTCTCTTATTTATTAAGCATTGAACGCAATGTTGCAAATATTTTGTTGTCAAATATGTCGCTGAGGGCCCAGAAAGAAACTTATTGGCAACATTGGGGAAAATATCAGAAATATTGTCGAACTGAAAAGATACAAAATATTCATTTTTTACAATTTTTTAAACATCTAAATCAACCCCTCCCTCTAGACCTTTTATGGGTGAAGGTAATAGTGAGTAACTCCTTTGTTCTCAATCCCCTGCTTTCCCTCTTAAAAATGAGAAAAAAAATAACCTCGTCCCAGCCCACCCAGCCCCCCCAAAAATCCCTTGAATTAGGTATTTTCCATAATCGTGTGATATTTTGCAGATATGTCATGATATTTTCAAAATATCTCTATATATTCAAAATTTTAAAAATATTGTGATATATTGAGGCAATAATTTTGCTGCCTTTGAAATCTCACGAGTTTGGTGATATAATTGTGATATTTGCAACACTGGTTGAACTGTTAGTAGTGGTTTTGTCAACATCCTTTTGTGGAGCTTCTTCTGGTTTCACTTTCTTGTTTTAGTGGTATTTTTTAACCCATGATATTTTACACTTAAATTAGTTTTGATAGTGAACTGGTTTCAGTATGAAAGTATTTACAATATATATATATATATATATATATATATATATATATATATATATATATATATATATATATAATGAAACATTTTAACTGGAAAATAATAATTGCAAGAGGATTTTTCAAGCATCTTCACTATTGAACATTGATTTATACAATCCATTTTATGAGTGGCAGTGTGCAGGTTGATGAAAAAGAGCCTTTTTTTAGCAATGGGGTCCCCCCTGTTCTCATAGTCGAGTCAAGGGGACACGCAATGCACGTTTTTATTAATCACGAGTTTGTAGGTATGTACCAAGAGGCCCAGGGAAAGCAGGCTTCTTCACATTTTACGTATGATTTGGAATTTCCATTCTGAAGTTACTAGTAATAAGTACTGAAGTATTGTGGAGTACAATTGATTTTCATTTATTGCAAAACAGCACTAGTTCAATTGTTTGGTTTGCTTCGTATGGTCTGTCAGCAGTTTTTTCCTGTCAAGAATCTTTTCATTCGCTGATGAAATTAGGGACAGATTACTTTCCATGAAAGACAATTTCATATTAGATTTGAAAGTTAATCAATACTTGTTGTCGTTCCTCTACAATCTATGCTACATCCCAAGTATTTAGCTTCATACTTTCTAAGCAAACTTTCAGTGATCCCGGTTCTTTGATATAGGTACTCAAAGACGAACCATGTATATATTGATTGGATTCTTTTCGTTTGTAAAGGTTATATAGATTTGCCCAAGTTAAAGATAGGATTCAATTATTAGCTGAACTTGATCATCTGTCCTTTGCAAACATAAGAATTCTGCAATGATCTCCACCAAGTTGTTCTTAAGGCTGGAATTATTGAGTAAATTTGTAGCTTCCATTCAAAGATAAAAGGAAGCTTAGGGTTCATTTCCATTAGCTATACAGGGAGGGAAATGTGGGAATGTGTTTTCAATTTTTATGGGGAGGCCTATGCCATTTACATTATTCATAGCCATTGTCAATAACAATCTGTAAATATTTTTAGAGGAATGTCACTTTTTTTCATGTAGAGAATGCTGTGTCAGAATTTTTTGAAGGATACGAGGCTAAGATTTATATAAATTTTATTTGAAATATTGAGTAACTTTATCATCAATCTGTGGCTTGAATACTTTCAAAAGGCTAATTGCTTGATAGATCTCGATTCTGAAGTATTTTGGAATCCTTGTTAGCACTTTTGTGTAATTATGTTGATGATCTGAATCTTGGTGTAATTACCTGCATGATCTGATTTTTTTACACACTGATCCATGCTAATATGTACTCTTTGCTTATCTTTTACTTCAGGAAGTGCATCTGGGAATGGGGACAATATCAAATTCAAGTATGAAAAAGATATTTCTTTGAAGGCTGGAAAAAATGACATTGCTCTTCTGAGCATGACAGTAGGCTTACAGGTAAAAGTCCTTTCTTCTGGCATCATGATTCTGAAGATCTATATGGTCTAGTCTCAAGAATATGAGTCCAGGAATGAGAATTGAGATTTTTCACAACATGCGTAGCAGCATTCCCCCTTGGTTGTCTTAGTTGGTATGAGTTTTACCTGTGTGTAAAATGAACAAGTGAGATGGTGAAAAGAACCACCCTCATGGTCTTAAAACAAAATGAAGCTGATATACAAGAGGATTGGTAGGTAGGCATTTAATGATAGGATTTGATGTGCTTGGTGAGAGAATAAAGGCCCATGAAAATGTGAAATGAAATATCCGTTGGGTAACAGGGTGCAAATGTTATGCGGCCTACTAAGACTCTGGGGGAAATCAATGATCGTTATTTACACTAGGAACTTTGACTTGGGATGAAGCATCACTCGAGGTTCCCATTGTAAAGAGTGATCATTGATTTTCCCTAGAGCTTGAGTAGGTTACACAACATTCTAATTTGCTTTCTCTATGTCTCTCTCCATATTTATATTAATATTGTGGTTGAAGGGTGTTTATGGTAATGGTAGCAAAGTGGGCATAATTTTTTTTTTTTGTATGATTATTTTTTTATGATAGGCGTGATTTTTTTTTTCAAACGTCATGATCTATTTAATTTTGCCACTTGGCTAATCAGTACCTAGGGTTAGATATAATTGTGGAGCCCGATGCTTCGCTGTTAGAAAGACATACAATTGTGGAGCCCGTTCGAATCTCTTATCGGAATACAGTGGTCTAATAATTATGTGGAAGGATCTTTTCAATTGTCATCCTATATTCCACGAATTATGATGGCTTTGCGTATTCCAAATGTGGCAGATAACGGTTGGACCCCGACCTTCCCCTTGGCACTGATTCTATATGGGTGGTTCTTTGATGCGTGCCCAATGGTTTTAAAGGCTTAAGCACCCTCTACTTGTAACTGTTATGATTATCTTTTAGTAGATTGATTTCCTTCTTTACTGTGCTGCGGATTTTTTTATGTTTTCTACTTAAATGTGCCTGGTAGAATGTCTTGCAGAGCCCAATGTAGCAGATTTTCCTTATGGGATTCCTGTCCACCTGTGTTCCTTTACTGTGGCCGCTTCAGACAATGTTAAGGCCTGATGAGTGCTGTGTATTTTAATTTTTTACTGTTCTCATCACTTATCAATACTTCTCTGCACTTCTTTTGTTATCATATGCAGAGTATTTTTTTTTTAATACACACACACACGCACACACTTTTTCCTTGATTTTTCTTCACTTTTTCTAGGAAGTAGAGTAACTCTTTTCTTTATCCCCTTTTTTAATCTTTTGACACTGGAACTTCTAAAATTTTAATGGCCAAAAGTCTGCTGTGGTCAAGGACTCACAAAAATCAGAGAAACTCTGAATGAAGTGTGGTTTGCCAAAAGCTAGATCAACCAATGGCCAGGATCGGACTAGCTCTGATACCAAATGAGACGAACAATGTTCGTCACACATAAATTATCCAAAATATCTGGAATATAAAGTAATCCATTTAGGATGAAGTAACAATATATTGAGTAAATATAAGTAAATGTATAACAATGAATTGAGATGATTACAAATGAGCAATGAGGGCTGTATATATACCCACGCAGGGGCGCCCTTTCATAAGAGACATGACCTTTCATCATGGAGGTGTCTCTTCATAACATATTTAGTTATTGAGTATTAATTATTATCTATTTATACTTATTTATATGTATATTTGTGTTCATAACATTGGAGAAGAGCCAACCAAAAGTGAGAGGAAGCGATACTGTGGTGATAGTGGGTAGCCTTCTTAAGTTGCACAAGACTAGCCCCTTGATGGTTGAGACTTTACGTCATTTGGGGGTGCCAAATATTGTTATAACACGTCCTAGATTCAAAAGTTCACATTCAGAATTTTGGAGAATACAAACCTTCTTATTCATTCCTGGTAGGTAGGTACCCTTTAATCACTTAGAAGTATGTTCATTCTTCTTATCTTGTTGATGATATTGTAGCTTCAGGAGGTATTCCCACTAGAGGCCATGGTGTTAGGCATGTGGGAATCTTCGTTGGCATTAGATTAGCCTTTCGTCTCAGTGAAATCGGCCTTGGAATGAGGCTAGGACCTCATGGACAAAATGATGGGCTTTGTGGGCTTGTGATGGGGTGTCACCCACAAAAAAGAATAAAATATTCTAATTAATTGTTGAGTTTAGGAAGGGCTCCTAAACTCACTCATTAGACTTGTATATAAAGGAGAGAAGTCATTGTGACATTTCATCATTGTGCAAATATGGATTTAGCATAAGTGAGTGAACACTTGTGCCAGGAGCTTGGAAATTTCAGCAGCTTGGAAATTTCAGCAAGGGAAATTTTGGAATTATGGAAAATCGGGCCTAGGGTTCTTGGTGATTTTCTGTTTCTATTTCTAGCTAAGGAAGGCTTCTGATTTCGGCCACAGGTGTGAGGAGAGAGAAGCATTCCACACGTGTGAAGAAATTGGGCAGCAACAGGTTTGTACAATTGACGTCGGCAAGCCATACGGGTGGCAGCTTAGCAGATTTGCAGGCAAAGGAAGTTTCTGGGATTTGTGTTGAGGTTTAGTTTGCTGATTTTTGGTTTTGCAGAGGACAAGGTTATCCTCAGATTTGGTAAGTTTTGTGTCAGTTGTGTCAGCTGTGTGTGTCAGCCATGTCAGTTGTGAAATTATGTCATTTGGTTGTCACTTGGAATGGTTGGTCTTTGCCCTCAGAATTCCTGAATTTGACAAGATTACAAAATAAATATATTGTGTCTCGTGTGCATTGATGATTCATCTCTGATCTTGATTGTTTCCACTGATATATTTTTCAATCAATAATTTCAGTGTAAAATTGTTCAGTGATAACAACTAGGGTTTAATTGTTTGATCACTAGGAAGTAATTTTCAGATTTGAAATTAGTCACATAAATTTGCATGTGATATTGACATGGTATCAGAGCTTAAGGCTTTGAAGAGAAGGGGATCATCTCGAGACACATTTTGCTACAACAATGGAAGAGTGTTGTTCTTGTTCTAGGCAGGTCATAATGGTGAACACATTGAAGATTGAGGACAGGTTGGAAGGGGCAACTAACTTCCGTGCTTGGAAGGCTAGAGTTCTTTTTCAGTTGGAAGATAATGACCTCAAGGAATATGTTGAGGGTGTGGTTCCAAGTCCTACTGATCTGCAGGAGTTGGTATTCCATAGGAAGAAGGAAGTAAAAGCCAAGTGGGTGTTGCTAGAATCCGTGAAGGATCACTCAATTCCTCACATTTTCGAGAAGACGTCTGCCAAGGAGATGTATGATGCTTTGGTAGGTCTATACCAAAACGAGAATATAGGCAGGAAATTACATTTGAAGCACAGGCTTCAACTTGTCAGGATGTCTAGCGAGGACACAATTGTGGTCTACCTTATGAAGATTACTCTGTTTTGAGATCAACTGGTAGCCATAAGTGAGAAAGTTGAAGATGCTGAATTGGTGAATGTGGCTTTGAGAGGTCTTCCCAAGTCTTGAGAACCATTTGTGCCGGGGATCTGTGCACGAGAGAAGTTGCTAGATTTTGATAGACTATGCACTGATTGTATCTAGGGGGAGACTCGATTAGAGTCCAGAGATGGTTTGGGTGGTTTGGTGAAGACTAGTAGTGATGAGAGCCAGTCCCTTGCAACTCACACTAGGAAGGGCATAAGAGGTTCTCTTGGCAGAAGGGCTTCTCTTGAGAAAGAAGCATCTCCAGAATCGAGACAGAAGAAGGATCTTAGTAAGATCAAATGTTTCGAGTGTCATGATTATGGTCATTATGTTTCACAGTGTCCAATCTAGAAGGGAAGGGGAAGGAGGCAACATGCATCGGTAGTAGAGGTTGATAAGGTTGCAGACAGATTTCAAAGGGAGATCTTATCGGTATCCACCCTTTTAGGTACATGTTCCAGTAGTAGGACCTTGTTGGTGGATAACGGAGCCTCATGCCATCTGACAGGTGCATGTAAGTTGTTTGACAACATCACATAGACCGGCTCAGATTTGGTTGTAGAGCTTGGTATGAGAACCAAACATGTAGTACGAGGATCTGTTACAGTATTGTTCCAGATGGAGTTAGGAGAGGTGTTGAGGGTGTCAAATGTGTTATGGGTGCTAGAACTCAAGAGTGTACTCCCAGTCTCGGAGATTGAGAAGAAGGGTTATCATGTATTGTTTCGAGATGGACATGGGTTATTTGTGCTCAGGAGATCTAGCTTCATATCAACAGTGGTTCTTGGAGTTAGGGAGGGCAACTTATATAGGATAAGGGGCAAGCCTATGCACCCTGTGACCCACAGTAGACGAGAGACAAATGAGGAGCAGGACGATCCACAGGTTATGCAGGTACAGAGAGAGCAGGTAGCCTCAAGAATTACATAGGCTCAGAGGAAGCTAGAGTTTAGAGGTATTTATCCCTTAAATCCAGTAGGGAGGAGCAACCTCCCAGGATTGTTTAAAGGAGGTTGGAATTCAAAGGGAGTGAGCAGACTCGGAGAGAGTAAGATTTTAGACGAAGTATACAGACTCAAAGGAGCCTGATCTTAGTGGGACTCAGTAGGCTCAGAGGGAGAGTCATCCATTTAGAGGGAGTTCCCCCTCAGGTTCAGTTGGGAGAGAGGCATCTTCCAAGATTGACAAGCAGGTGTCATGGGTTGAGGATGTTGATTTTTTTCTAATTTTCAGATCTGATAATTATTTCCTTATGATTTTCAAACAGATTTTAATGCCATTGGTATCATAGAATAATTAGACACCAAAAATTTCAACTGAAATAAAACTGCAACGAAAATAACAGAATCAAAGAGTGTCTTCCCCAAGCCTAGCGTCTCCCAGATCTAGCGCCCCAATAAGATTGCCAAGATAGAACCAAAAGAAGGCTCCTCCAAGCCTAACGCCTCTCCATGTCTAGCGCATACACCAAGAGAACAAGAACTCCAAGAGATAGCGAAAATTTCACCCTCGCAACTGGCAACTGGCTAGTGCGCACTTGATGAGAAGCGTTGTGTCGAAATGAAATGATTCTGCCTTGATTTATACTTGTCAAAGCACCTTCTTTTCACTGGTGGGGCTGACTTCTTCTTCTGGTTTTCAATATGCTTTCTGGGGCTTCTGTAATGGTGTAGATGGGTCTTCTTGTACTTCATGGTATTTCTTCTCTTCTAGAAAAGTTGTCCTTGAGCCTGGTTGATGTTATCTTCTTTGGAATGAACCCAATTGATGTATTCTTCTCCTCACATGCACTTATGATCAATATATATCACTCCAACCTAGAGTAGGCATGTGATAGCACCTCGAGTCTTGGAGACTGTGCCTGGTCCATTCATTCACTAGCCAAGTGAGCATGGCTAATACTGTGAGTGAATGTATCATCCTCCTCAGCCAATTCAGCATGGCCACTCTGGGAGGATGTTTGCCCGATGCTAATAGCTGGAGAACATCAATGCTCTGGGCCATTCTCCTCAACCAAGTCAACATAGCTACTCTGGGAGAATGCATCATCGCCCTCAGCCAAGTCAACATGGCCACTCCGGGAGGATGACTACTCGATGCATATGTACCTCGAGTCTTTATCACTCCTTGTCAAGTTAGCATGACTAAGGAGAAAGATTACGCCTGGGCCATTCTCCTCAGCCAAGTCAACATGGCCACTCTGGGAGAATGTTTGCCCGATATTTCCATTTGGAGAAACATCAACACCTTGAGTCTCTATGACTACACCTGTGCCATTCTCCTCAGCCAAGTCATGATGGCCACTTTGGGAAAATGTCTACCCAATGATGCCCAAACATCAACACTCCCTTTCAGCGAGGGAGACATTCTGTATCACGCCGAACTTGTCTCTAAAGTATTCAAACTTCGCTCTACACAGAGGCCTGGTGAGAATGTCCGCAATCTGCTCGTCTGTGGATATGTACTGGAGTTACATTGCTCCCTTCTATACCATGTCTCGGATGAAGTTCTACAAGAAACTTCCGAAGCCACACTGCTTCACGACCTGCGACATTGGCTGCGATATACTTCGTCTTTCCGTACTGAGTGCTACAGAAACCTGCTTCCTGCTTATCCATAAATTGTAACTGATCCCAAGCTGAAGTAACACCTCGAGATGCTCAATCTGTCTATTGCACTCCTTGCCCAATCAGAATCTGTATATCCCTGCAGCCCCATTTCATCACCTGAGACAATACCATATCCAACTATTTAATGCTGGTACCTCAACACGTGCTTTGCTGCAGCTTGCAACCCAATGGACTTGGTTTGGCTTCAACCAAATATTGGTTCAGGGTGTTCTCTGCAAAGCAAATATCTGGCCTAGTATTAACTAGGTACATCAAGGATCCAATCAACTTCCTGTGCATAGCAGAATCACTCAACTTCTTTAGATTTGTCTTCATAGGTGTAGCCATGGACTTGCAGTCCATTATATTGAACCTCATCAATATCCCCTAACTGAGGAAGATCTCATCTGATCTCTGTCACACCTCTAATCCCAAGAAATAGTACATGCGATCAAGATCATCCATTTCGAACTCTAAGGCCAACTCCCTCTGTTACTGAAGCAAACCCTGCTATCCAATCTGCCTCATTGGCTGCTCCCTCTGTGACTGAGGAAAAACCTATAAAGGTAAGTGAATCCTCCTAGGAGGTCTCACATCTCCTAGAGGCCTCCTGTCTCTGAAGCTTTTGTCTGGCCTCCTTGATTCATGACATCCGTCCGTCTGTCAGTCTTGGAAGATGTCTCTCTCCCACATGAACCTAAGGGGGAATTCCCTCTGAATGATCGGCTCTTCCTCTAAGCCAACTGACTTTCTCTGAGATTAGGCTCACTTTGAGTCCGCATGCTCCTTCTGAACTTTGACTCCCTTTGAGTTTTTACAATTTTGGAGCCATCTGCTCCCTTTGCATTTGTTGACCTCCTTTGAAGTCTGATCTCCTATGAATTGTCCTGGGAGGCTGCTCCTCCCTACTGGATCTTGAGGGCCGACTCCCTCTAAGCTTTGGTACTTGGTGGGACCACCAACCTCACCATTGGTGGAGCCACCTGCTTCTCATAAATGGAAGGTTTGGAATTAATGATGTGACTCCTTGTAACTCTAGAATCTCTGAGGTTGTTTTCTTTCTCTGAGAGTATCACTAGGAGCTGCATGCCTTTTTGCATCCTGCAAAGTATGACGAAGCCATGTTGGCCTCTTCCTGGTCACTGCAACATCTCTAGGTAGATCCACAGGCCCTGCTGGTTCCTCCTGATAGTCTGAAAGATGAACTGGACTAGAGGGATCTGTATGGTCATCCTTCGGAGCCTCTTGCTCCTCACTATCAATCTCCATATGAGACACTTTGTATCCCATAAAAGTACCCTTCTTTCCAGAAGGTTCTAACTTCGTACACTTCTCCTTTGGTCCATGGATGTATACTGTCATGTACACAACTCCTTGTCTTGTCTCAAACTAGAGACCATCTAACTTGTTGCCACCTGCAACCATCACTAGCTCCCTCTAAGAGCTATCACCTGTGACCTGCCTAGAACAAGAACTTGAACAAATGTGTCTCGAGGCACTACTGTCTATGAATCAGATATCACTAAAAGAAATAGTCTTTCTGAAGTTCATCTGTAATCTCATCAAGTTTAGATTTGCTTTGTCTTCTTATGTGGTGATTGTTCATCAACATCGGCTGTTGATGCATGTTGCCTTCCCTTTCTTTTCTTCCGAGGACATTGAGAAGCATGGTGACCAAGTGTATCACAATTGTAGCATCTAATCTTTGAGAGATCCTTCTTCTGTTCTTGAGCTGGAGCTGATCTTCTACCTGAGTTTTTCTTTCCAAAATTTCTCTTTCCTTTTCCACTTCTTACATGATTTGCAAGAGCTTGAGTTCCTTCATCATCGGGTCTTTGCGAGTTGTTCTTGGACAATACTCTTGCCTCTTCCTGTACACAATCAACCCACAACTGAGCAAACTTGGGCAAATTTTCTCGTCGGCAAATGCTCTGAACAAATGGCTCCCATGAAGAAGGTAACCCATTAAGAGTTAGTGTGACAAGTTCTACACCATCAATGGTGTCTCCAATAGCCCGAAGTTGATTCCTCAACTGGGAGACTTTCATAAAATAAGTGGCAACTGAATTTGACGTTGTCGTCATGATGCAACAGAGCTGATTCCTCAAGGCTAACTTTCTGCTAGTGTTCTTTCTTTCAAACAATTCACCTAGGCGTCAAACATTTCTTTGGTAGTTTTCAACTTGGCATTGTGTGGAATCAAATGATCTCTTATAGAATTTATCAAGATTCTTTTAGTCTTTGCTTCACTCTTTTTGTGTTTGGCTTTCTCTTCATCACTAGTTGGTTCTGAGACATTTTGTTTTACATAATTTTGAATCTTGTTTTCATCCAATATGAAGAGTATCCTGGTCTTCCAGGATTTAAAATTTATAGTACCATCCAACCTGGATTCTAATATGAGATCGGGCACCATCTCGACAAGAGAAAGTCTGAATCAGAGGATTTAATGTCTAGCAAAACGTCAATAAGCTTGAAACCCTAAAATTTCAACTTCGACGGATTGTCAATTTGAGAGGTGCAGTAGGTGCACTAGGGCAAGGTGAGCTAATCTATGCCAAAATTCTCCCTGACTCAATCCAATAGATGCTCAACGAGCTTCACAAAATGTTGCTGCAACTGCCGTAGTGAATTTGGGGCAAAATTTCAACTTTCACCAAATTGCACGTTGAGAGGTGCAGTAGATGCGTTGGAGCAAGGCGAGTTTATCTGTGGTGGAGTTAGTCTCAACGACTTTACAATAAGTGCTCAACGAGCTCGATAAGTGCGAATCTAAGCAGTGGCAGTTTTAATGTGCAACAACAAATCTCAACAATGCTTTGATACCATGTTGATTTTTTTCTACTTTCCAGATTTGATAATTATTGCCTTATGATTTTCAAATAGATTTTAATGCCACTGTTATCATAGAATAATTACACACTGAAATAAAACTGCAGCGGAAATAACAGAATCATAGAGAGATAGCCATGCACAATAGACACACTATTTTTACCTTGGGAAACCCAACTGTGGGAGAAAACCCAACAACTTTTCTATAGAAGAATTCAGTCCAAGATATTACCAGTCCATCAACATCAAATAGCCAAAATACCATGCAAAGAGTGTCTTCCCCAAGCCTAGCACCTCCAAGAGCTAGTGCCTCAATAAGATTGCCAAGATATAACCAAAAGAAGGCTCCTCCAAGCCTAGCACCTCTCCAAGTCTAGCGCATACACCAAGAGAACAATAATTCCAAGAGGTAGCGAAAATTTTACCCCTGCAATTGACAACTGGCTAGTGCGCACTTGATGAGAAGCACTGTGTCAAAATAAAATGATTCTGCCTTGATATATACTTGTCAAAGCACCTTCTTTTCACTAGTGGGGCCGACTTCTTCTGGTCTTCAATATGCTTTCTGGGGCTTCCGCAATGGTGTATGTTATCACACAATCTGTACTTTCCCAAAGCCCAAGGCAAGTGAGGAAAGATTGGTGTAACAAGGGGGTGACCTATCACTATCACCTTAATAGGAAACCCCTTTCTGTTTAGGAGTATACCAAGAATAACCCAAGGGAGACGTCCCCAGTGACCTAAAGGGCTGATGACTAAGGCAAAAGATGCAAGAAAGTCCCCCCTCTCATTGGTCACTCAAGTCAAAAGTTCTTCATGTCTTATACAGATGAAGCAAAAGGTAAATAAGGTGTACCTGCCTAGAACAAGACAACAAATAGAAAAGAGTGGCAACTTTCAAGTACCAAATGATGTTAGTGTTTCATAAGACCATGAACCTATGAAAAATAAGTAAGCTGATATAAAATTGCAGCAATGTAATTATCTACAACAGCAATAAGTATTTTGTAACAGCCACAATAATTATGCCTTGAAATTGCTTGAAAAAGACAAGAAAATGTAGCTTTAAGTTGGCAGAATGATAACTACTTGTCACAAGCAAAATTGGCAATGTCTAATCAACATTTAATGTCACTTTTGAAATAAATTTGCTGCTGTCGGATGGCTGTAGCAATCTTTTGCAACAACAACAAATTAGTCAAAGAATTAGTCGAGTTTAAGGTTAGTAGAAGTTAGTAAATGTTTCAAGGAAGATAGTTTGAAGGTTGTTTGATCAATCAATCACTATAGTGAGTAGACTAGTCCCTTTATAGGGTAATGGAGTCTATAGGTGACGGTTTTCTCTTGGAAGAAATGACACAATGATTATACTTACCTAAGGATAAGAGATGGATGGAAGAGGTGTTGGCTCTTCAAGGCCCCAAACATCCAAACCCTAAGGATAAACTTGCTAGAGTGTAAGCAATTTTAGGCTCTTAGAAAAATCTTCCTTCCTTAGACTATTGAAAGATACTAGAAGCAACAATTGACTAGATAATGACTTCTAAAGTGCTAGTATTTAGGGCTCTAGAAGTTTACCTAGGTCAAAATCTTCTTGGCAGGGTCTAGCAAATGAAGAGGAAAGAAGTAGCAAATTAAGTCCTTTACTCTTAGGGTTTTTCAAGCAAGCAATTTCATAATCTTTAACATGAATAAGAAAATTTACCATAAATCATTAAAATAAAATGAAGAATTGCAGATTTACTTACTTCACCAAGAATAATCAAGCCATAAAACCCTAGAATGCCAAGTAACTTTACCAAGAAATGATCCAAGTTGCAAAATTTAGCCTCCAAGAGAAAGTGCGCCTAAAATTTCAGCCAATAACTCCCAAAATGGGTGCAAATTTCAGACCACACGACTTGTGTGATGAGTCATCCTAAAAAAATGAGAGTATTTTCTCTCTATTTATACAGTTTTCAATGACCTTTAATTAAAATTAGGTCATAAAAAGGCCGACCTGGCCAAATTACATTAAAAATCCATTTTTTACATAAATTAAAGTAATTAAACCCTAATATCATTTCCAAGGGTGATGTCATGCCCTTAAAGGGTGAAGTTGGGCCCCTAGGGTGGAACGTTAGGCCACACATGCAGAACGTTTCGCCTCTAAAGGCCCTGAATGCTGCCATACGTGCCAACTAGTACACAACTGCCCTCATTAATGCAAACCCTGACTGTGGATGACGTCTAGGGTCACAAAGATGACGTTATGGGCTCCCAAAGGTCAACGTCTAGGTGGAAAGACAAGATCCCCCTGGGTCTAGGTCTGTCGGGGTGTCCCTGGTGCAACGCCCTTCTTTCTTCGTGGTGCAAGTCTCTGGTGTCTCTCTGCCCCTGGTTGGGGTCACAACGTCCATCTGTGGGCTTCAACCCCATGGAGGTCCGAGCTAATCATTCCCCCATATGTACCTGTCCACTGGGAAAGGTCCTGCAACAACAGCTAGTATGCCCTCCGGGGGCTCATAAGTCACAGGGATCATAGCAATGTCAATCACATCTAATAATCAAATTACCCAAACATGTGCATCAAACCCCCCTTTACCCAGAGAAATGCTCAAAGACGTTATGCAGTTTAACAAGTCAGGTTTGGAGAAGGTCTCAAGATGTCCTATTGGGCTAATCCTCCTTAAGTTTGGGGTGTTTCCCAAGTGAGAGCCAATCTAGGTCATGTAAGTGTATGTGAAGTGGCGTGGGGGAAGTGTTTGGGCATAGGGTGCAATGATAACATGGAAATGTAGATCTTACCCGTGGGTGCCTTTGTAGAGGGCGAGCTGCACCTTATCATGGATGCCATTGTTTCCTAGCCCATTCAATGCCTTTTATTCTTAGCTTTATTGTTTTTGGTCTTTTTCTTTCATGCTTCAAGGGAAGAGCTGGGGTACACCATCCTGGCTTGGTGACTAGAGGTGACAACATTACCCACAAGCATTTCACGGAGATGAGAAGGCTGGCTCGTGATGAGACCACCCCCTTTCTCTTGGCTATGCCACCAAGAGCCACTACATTGGTTTGGTGACCAGATAGATGGTAGTGTCATACCGCTACATGCCCATGGTCCTAATAGGTCGTCTCATGATGAGACCTCCCATCGACCAACTAATACCTTGAGTTTTGATTTATCTTATGGGTTCCCTTTTCTTACTGAGAAGCATTTGATTGCTTTCTCGGGAATCCCTAGGCGAAGCGTCTCAAAGGTTTCATTTTGGCTTTTAACTCTTGCCAGCTACTTTTATCCTCTGGGCGTTTAGCCCCTTCTTCCCACAAGGCAAGGTACAACCCGTCCTAGTGTGGCAAACCCAATGCTCGAACCAAGGTGGGGGGAAGATGAGAGGAATAACGATGAAAAGTGGTAAGTATGGAGGGAATGAACGATGACCTTTCATAGGCACACCCAATGGCAACTCATCCTAAAGGGAGATCAACTTACTAGGGCATTATGTCACCCTCCCAAGAATGAACAAGTTAAAGAGCATAATTTCCAAGCAAATGTTATGAAATGAAGGAGAATTCATTGCAACATACTGAAGTGCTTCAGTAATTAGAGTGACACATACCATTATACCCAGACTCATTACCTCGTGGAGCAAGACTTACTGCTACTTCAGGACCAGGATGGTGGGATGGATGCTATTGCTGCTGATATATTGGCTGCACTGAAGAAAAGATGGGCTCCCGGGGCCATGCTCAAGTCATCCGGCTCTCGACACTCCATGTCTAGGACCTGTGGGCCTCGAGACATGATCTCCTTAGTTATCCCTAGGATAGGGGATAACAGTGTAGATGGGTATTCTTGGTATTTCTTCTCTTCTAGAAAAGTTGTCCTTGAGGCTGGTTGATGTTATCTTCTTCGGAATGAACCCAATTGATGTATACTTCTCCTCACATGCACTTATGATCAATATAGATCACTCCAACCTAGAGCATGACTATGAAGATGAGCATGACCACATTGTGTGATGTACCCCCTTATGCGGTGATGATAAAGTTATTGGTCATCTTGAGATTCATATGGACATGTTTTGCCACTGAGAAAACCCCTTGTTTGATCTTCACCCTTGGTTTTTGAGTTTGGGTATAAGTGGGGTTTCTATTTTTTGTTTTAGGGTTTTGTAATGATTAATTTAGAAATATTAATTAATATTTAATGTGACATATTAATTTAATATTTATATTAAATAATATGTCATTATATTAATTAATATTTTATTATCCTAAGCCCTAGCCTAAAACTATAAATTAGAACACTACCTCTCTATTCACACACACACTTACTCTCATTTTCCTCTTCAAGGATGCGGCTACCTTAGTATTGTTCTCTTCTCAGATCTGCAACCCTCCTAACAAGACAGTCCTCCTTAGAATTGCGGCCCTCCTAACAGGACAGTCCTTCTCAGACTTGCAGCTTTCCTTACTCTATTGTTTTGTGCTGCCTTGGAGCTATTTATCTTGGAGGGTTACTTGCTGAAGTTGTTTCTACTGCCAGGTCTGTCCGATCTCCTGTTCCAGGCCTGTTCTAGTTGCCGGCCGCTTCTTGTGTGTGAGATTTGCTTGTTACGGCCCTCTTTCAAGTGTGAGATCCATGTGGTATTCCAGCCGGCCTCCTTTTCTCTGTGTCTTCTTTATTGCAGGCTACCGTCCACCTCTTTAAGTACAGATCTGGATTGAGTTAAGGCCGTGGTTGATCTTCAAGATTTTTTTCTTGCTGCCACAATTTCTTTAGTAATCAGATCTCTCACTGTGTGTGGCTGAGATAAGGGTTTTCCATTCAAGCAAACTGTTTGGGGTTCTTGTCTCTTTTCTTTGGGGTTTTTCTCTTATGGAAAGATAGTCCTATGATCTCATTGACATATATGTGTGTAAATTAAAGAAGGCCTTGTATGGTCTAAAACAGGCTCCTAGAGCATGGTACTCCAGACTGGATAAGTATCTGCAGCAGGCAGGGTTCAGAAAAGGAAGTGCAGACAACAACCTCTACATCAAGGTAAGTCAAG
>ML780519.1:540089-550307 GCA_009831015.1 Picea engelmannii | reverse complement strand
CTTAGTTGGCTTTTAGCCCACGGCCTACCTACCCTTTAGCTCTCGGCCTCACCTTGCTGTTGATCCTCACGGCCTTGCTGTTGTAGGTGACCTTGTGCCACGTCCCTGCTTGCCTTTGTGCCCACGGCCTTGTTGGCTTCTTGCTGCATGCACACAACACTTGGTTAGTAGGCTAGTTATTTACATGCTTATGATTTGATTTGCTCATATATTGTGGATGCATATAAGGTAATCTTGTATTGTGGATATTTGGTAGCTTAACACTTGTGCTAACACTCTAAATCTCCTAATCCCTTAAGCTACCACACACTTAAACACTTGCATTAGCACATACAACTAAGTTGATGTTTAATGATTTGATGCTTATGACTTAGGTACATGTGACATAAGATTAATGAGCTAATGTTTATGGTTCTAACGTTCTAAATTGTTCAACACATAATTGTTCACATAAACACATTCTTCACATACCTTTGGGATCACGGCCTCATTTGATTACTAGCTCATTATACATCTGCAAGTTGTGGTTTGTTTATTTTTCATACTTATGGTACATTGCTCACAAGTCACACACTTTGGATGATGCTCACAGCCTAGCCATTGTGCACTACTGCTCACGGCCTAGTCCTATTTCATTTGCTTATCTTTGATGCTTATGGGTATTGTGATCATGGCTTAATGTTTCATAAGTTTAAGAGTTAATTGCTAATAGTTTTACACACTTGTGGTATAACATTCATGTTTTGAATGATTATGGCTTAAACATACATGCTCATTATCTTTTATGCTATCTCATTTAAGTATATTGCAAGCACACATTTCATCATCCATTCACTTGTTTATGTTTTAAACATCTAAGTGCTTAAAGTTCTATCTTTCGTTTCAAGTATCATTACATGCTTTATGGTTCATGGTAATATCTTTAATACTCTTACATGTGACGTTACATTGATGGTTTAATCACTTGCTACATATTTCTTTATCTTTACATGTGAATGGTGGTGTAATCTCTTATTTTCAAGCACATTGTTTCAGTCACTTTTGCTCACGGTCATACGCTAAATCAGTAAAATAAAAGTGCCTAAAACTTGTCTAAAACGAACCCAACACACCTAAAGACCCGCCCGAGGGTCCCTAAAACACTTAGAAACATTTTAGGGGTCTTCAACAACTTTTCTGCCATCTAAAACGGGTAAGAGGGACAGTGTTTGGGGGAAGTGGCGGGGGACCGTCCCGAGATTTCGTTGGGGAGATCCCCTCTCTGACTACTTCTTATTGTGGTGAAGTGACGGGCTGACGTTGGAAGCTAGGCTGGGGGTAAAAGCCCAGTATCTTGAGCACCGGGCAGTTATTTGGCAGAAGTGGAAGTTGAGACACACACATAGTTAGGGGGTGGGAAACTAAAATATTTAAGAAGAACATTAGTTGCATAGATCACATATGTGTATGTTGGGGAAGTAGATGTGTTGATAGGAAAACACATTTGTGATAAGCTTACTGTTACATCTTTTACTTGCAACTAAATTGCTTGTATCTTTTATGGTGTTGTGATACATTGGTTCATTGTCATTTGATTTATCTCATTGATCAATTATCATTGTTGTGGTGTGGATCAATAAGTGATTTGAGTATCCCACTTGGGGAGGCATCACTTATTTGATCCTTGAGTGCTTTTATGGTTAGATGCCAGTGAAGGCAGTCCAAGTGGAGTAAGTGCCACTTGGGGTATGCTTGGCCCTAGGGTGTGAATTACTTGTCTCTTTTGTACACCTTGTATATTTGTCTATCTTGTATCTATTGTATATCTTCGTATATCTCATTTTGTTGTAAACCTGTGTAATCATTTGTAAGTAATTCTAATCTTTGGGGTTTGGGTAATTTGATTTGATTCAATTGTAATGCTTGTTGTAACGAAACACCCTTACACATAGTTGACCCCATTGCCCAACCTTAGGCACTAGTCCTTAGTTGACTTAGGAAAAGGGCTGACTTTGCATATAGACTTAGACTTGCACCTGCATTGCTGCTTGCCATATTAGGCTAGTTTCCCCTTGGCCTATAATCAATTGAAACTAACTCCTAGAACATTGTAAATAAAATTAACTTAGTAACTTAGGGACAACCCCCCTTGGCTTCCCTAGGAGTAAGCCTAGACGGAAGAAGTTCCTGTCAAGGTGACAGTGTGGGCTGGAACTTAGACATTGTGTCTCTGAGGGCACACTAAGTGAGCAGGACTTAGCTCACATTTGCAAGTGTGCATAAGGGCGACAACAGAGTCCCCAACAATTTGGGGACGTTTCCTAAGGGTCCCCGAAACGTGGGAACGATGGCGGGTATGTGGGTTTTTTGGGGGGGAAGGGTCCCCGTGTAACATTGATTTTTTGAGATCCTATACTGGGACTTAAAGTTCTAATTGCCTCCTAGAATCATTTTAAGTCAATTTTACGATGAACAGTTCTAGCATTAATCAGCAAGGGAGCAATATTTGTGGTGATGTCTCCATTTAAGCATGATATTGTCATTGCTGGAGGATGATAGAGAACTTGGGAAAAAAGAGTATATTTCCCGAGTCATAACTCAAGAGGATTATTGCAAAACATAGAATACCAGGTCTAAGATAATGCGATGCACCTTTTATCTTGCACCTTAGACAAATACCTTAATCCTAGACGCCCTAGAAGTTTTATTGAATCATATCAGAGAAACCTTTCCTATTTGGGTATTTATAAAGTAAAAAGGATACTTCTAGCTTTATTCCAGAAAATTAGTGTTGCATTATCTATAGTGGTTCATATTATCTGCTGTAAGGCTAGACTTGAGTATAATGACTATTTTTCATGTTGCAATGTCATTACCTGCTTAGTTTGAAAGTAGTTCTTTTTACAGAAGACATCATATCTATCAATTTCTACATCTATTGTTGGTTCCTGTTGTTTGTAGAATGGTGGACCACATTATGATTTTGTGGGAGCAGGCATCTCTACAGTCAAATTAGAAGGCTTTCAAAATGGAACCATAGACTTGTCCTCAAATGCTTGGGCATATCAGGTACTATTTTGCATTACCAATGCAGTGTGGCTTTCAAGCTGTGTTTATGTAGCAAGCTGGTTTTGTATTAAACATAGGTGTAAAGTGTGTGCAAGTCTGTTATAGGCCAAAATATTTCATTTGTAAGCTCCATTCTTTAATAAACATGTCATTTTATTGCATGCTTTAAAAAGTTACGACTTCAATTTCATTTTCTGACTTCATGTGGTAGTACTTGTCTCTTATTTTAATATTCTTGTCTTTCTATGCCAATTTTTCTGTTTTTCTTTTTGGTTATTGAAATTTTAGGGTTATGCAGGTTTTCGATGGATAGTAATTGTTTTTTTAATCTTCTTTCTGGGACCTGTATAAAAAAAATCCATTGTTAGTATCTCTAAGCTGTTTCTGATTTCATTATTATTATTGGATATTGTTGATTAAAAATCGCCAATGGGTTTAAGGATTTGAATTTTTTTTCTGCTCTTGTAATTTTACTTTATTCACTGTTTCCCTGCAATAGAGTCATAAACTTCATCCCAAGTACTTTACATGTTCATTACCAGTCAGATACAATTATTTTCTTTTCAATCATCCAAGGCAATCTTCCTCACAGTTTTATTGAGTTTTGTCCATGCATATATTTCCAAATGTTAGTGCTCAAAGTATATCTGCACGTCAACAGTATTTTTTCATAATCTTATCTTTCATTCTAAATAATACATATTACTGGCTTTATTTCTACTCATTTTAAATCCAGACCTTGGTTTTATCTAATACATACATTCCTACATAGATAGTTTTTCTTTTACCAAAGTGAGTTTAGTTACGTATGGAGCTGACCTAGATCAGCTCTAGTTTATTCTAGTCACTTAATGGGTAAAAACTTTAATAAATCTCAGAGGTTTATGTTGTCAAATCCAATTGAACCAGTTAACTGGTAGATTTATTATTGGATTAAGTGATGCATATTTGTTGGACTGAATTACCCATACTTGATTGTGGGATTCCATCTTACATTCTCTCAATTGTTGATGGTTCCATGA
The DNA here is from genome assembly GCA_009831015.1 of Picea engelmannii. NCBI lineage: Eukaryota > Viridiplantae > Streptophyta > Pinopsida > Pinales > Pinaceae > Picea > Picea engelmannii. The sequence continues at coordinate 546,237 of ML780519.1, read as the reverse complement.
TATTTTTCATTCTTATTTTTGGATTGCTAATTAATAATTATAGTTTTCTAATGGGGTAGAGCCTTGAGGCTCTGACTTTCTCTGCTATTCTAATATCATTTTTTTGTCTGTATAAAGTTATAAACTTAGTCCAAAGTACTTTGCATGTTCATTCTCAATCAATGAATTCTTTTTTTTCAATTATCCAAGGCATTCTTCCTGGGAGTTTCGTATGCTTTTTTCTGTACGATATAGTTTTGAAATGTTTGTACTCACAATATGATCTGCAAATGAAGGGTATATTTTCATCATCTTGCCTTCCATTCCGAATTTTACTGACTTTATTTACACCCTTTCTGCAGTGCAAGTCTTTCAATTCTTTTTCTGGTATGGGTTTTGTTCTTAAATTTTTTCTTTGGTATAAATACATAAAAAGTTTAACCTATAAGATGTAAGTTAATAGAAAATGAAGTCAACATAGGAGTTGCGAGACAATGATGGCATTCTAAGTTTAATATTCTAAGTCTTGTAGTACTTGATATAAATACAGGAAACATTAACCAACTTAATGAAGGTTCACCACATAAAGATAAACTCAATCTACAGATTTAGCAATGCTTTCAGAGTTCAGACATTGTAGGATTACTCTGGGGGAAGTTCTTTCCTTTCTCAATCATGCATATTATTTTGCAGAGTGTGCCTCCAAGCTGTTATTGCTTCGGGAAGATTTTGAACCCAATTATTTTCTGTAGATTCTAAAGGGACTGGCCACACTAGCAGTTTTCCATAAACAGTCTAGACTCTAATCTCTTATATTTCACATCGATTCTAACTAAGTGACCTTTCACAATGTTTTTGATTGGTTTCTGCAGATTGGGCTGCAAGGTGAAAACCTGAATCTTTACTTAGAGAGTGGAACTGCAAATGCACAATGGGAAAAAGCTGCTAGTCCTCCAAAGAATCAATCTTTGATTTGGTACAAGGTATTATTCGTTATCCTTTACTGTTACAATAGAATGATGGCATTAAGGAGAGTTACATTTTGCTAACAGGAAGTTAGAACAAGATCATTATAGTGAGAAAGAAAAGAAGAAATTATTTTAGTGTCCATAAATAGCCAATAACAGTTACAAGTGAAATTGTGAAATCTGTTGTGACTGCTCTAGCTACAAATTAACCAGTAACTCTATTTTAGATACTGGCAAACTAGAGACGATGAATCTGAGAGCAATAACCATAAAAAATTGAAAATTTCTCATCTTGCAATGGCAATGTGTAACAGATCTGTGTAATAAATAAATGTTTAATAATTGATAAGGTGCTATTTTACAATAGCAGATGAGATTGTGTAAATATACATTGAAAAGTCATGTCTTTTGTATATCTCCGACTTCCATATTATATTTAATTAATATGCTTTTTTAATGTTGATTTTGTTAGAAAAATAGGTGTGCTTGTTTCACCATAGACAATATAGCAATATTGTCACCCAACCATAGGCACAAAGGCCACCCCCGAGCACCTTAACTTTGACAGACAGAATAATTCCGGAAGCAATCCATAGACAACCAAGGTAGCGCACCTTTCTCCAAGGCTAGCGCACCAAGCAAGAATAACCAAAGACCAAGCAGATAGTCCAAACCATAACCAAGAGAAAGTCCAAGTCAAAACCAAAATGCCAGTTGCTGTAGCTGCAGCTGCAGTTCCTCTCCAAACTTGCACACCACTAGTCTTATGTAGTTGTGAGTGTGAGAGTGACAAATGAGCTCTAGCGCCCTCTATTTATACTACTCTATCTCACTTGACTGGGCCGACTTCTCTTTCTGGAGGCTAATAACTCAATATTAAATATTCTCTTGAGCCGACTTGTCTCCTAGGGTTGTTATCCAACGTTTTAGGGTTTCTCTTGCTTCCCAGAATATTCTATTCTTGTCAAAGGTTACACGTGGAGGTTAATACCTCCTGCAGCTACCATAATATCAACACTCCTTCCTAGCTAGGGAGGTATTAAAGGCAATGGTCTTGAGCACAAACAAACCATTCAAATGGTAGCATCATCATAGCCACACAGGCTATCTCATGATCAAATCATGAGCAACATCCTCACTATCAGTATCAGATAGCATCAACTGCATCATCTCTAGAAGCCATGCTCCATCTGAGTAATCAGGCATGATGTTGAATAAGTCACTCACTTCACAAAGTGATACAAGAACCATTCTTCTAATCTAGATATATGTCCTAGAAGAATAACTGTTCCAACAGATGTTGGAAGCCACGCCATGGGCTACAAGGACTATTCTTCTAATCCATACATAGGTCTTAGAAGAATGATTGTCCTGGACCACTTTCCACAGGGAGAATGTCTATCCACCAATAATCTTTCAACCTGGATCATCCTCCACAGGAAGGATGTCTGTCCATCAACATACTGACTATCCATCTAGCTAGTAATCATCTCCAACACTAGTGATAGTCTCCATGGAAATCAGAACAATGCTATCCAATGGAACACAATTGTGTCTATCCATAGTAGTAAACAATTACTACCTAGTGGTACACAACCACTCTTAATAGCACATGGCTACTAACCATTGACACACAGTCACTACCAGTGGATCACATCCACCATAGTAGCATACAACTACTGTCCAGAGACATACAATTTCCACAACAATCATATCATCTGATATCAACAATATCATGATACAAACTGAGTCTTGAGCTACCATAATATCAACACTCCCTCATGAGCAACATCCTCACTATCAGTATCATCTGATAGCATCAACTGCATCATCTCTCGAAGCCATGCTCCATCTGAGTAATCATGCATAATGTTGAATAAGTCACTCACTTAACAGAGTGATACAAGAACCATTCTTCTAATCCAGATATATGTCCTAGAAGAATAACTGTTCCAATAGATGCTGGAAGCCACACCATGGGCTACAAGGAATATTCTTCTAATCCAGACATAGGTCTTAGAAGAATGATTGTCCTGGACCACTTTCCACAGGGAGAATGTCTATCCACCAATAATCTTTCAACCTGGACCATCCTCCACAGGAAGGATGTCTGTCCATCAGCATACTGACTATCCATCTAGCTAGTAATCATCTCCAACACTAGTGATAGTCTCCATGGAAATCAGAACAATGCCATCCAATAGAACACAACTGTCTCTATCCATAGTAGTAAACAACTACTACCTAGTGGTACACAACCACTCCTAATAGCACATGGCTACTAATCAGTGACACACAGTCACTACCAGTGGATCACATCCACCATAGTAGCATACAACTACTGTCCAGAGACATACAATATCCACAACAATCATATCATCTGATATCAACAATATCATGATAGAAATTGAGTCATCTGGGCCATTCTTCCACTCACATCTGTGAGATATGGAAGAGCATCTGCCCTCAAAAAGTAAAACATCAGCCATGGGTTGTCTGGACTATTCTTCCCAAGCATAGAAGAATAAATTTCCCTGATTTTTTAGCTTGGACCATTCACCTCATTGGGCCATTCCTTCGGCACTAATCATAGTGCAACATGGAGAGAATGAGTCTTCCCTAGGGAATTCCTTGTTAGAAATTATGGATGTGCTCGTTTAACCATAGACAATATAGCAATATTGTCACCCAACCATAGGCCGAAGCCGCCCTCGAGCACCTTAACCTTGATAGAGAATAATTCTGGAAGCAAAGCCTAGGCCTAATAGCCAATCAATGTAGCGTACCTCTCTCCAGAGCTAGCACACAAGACGGAAAGTCCAAACCTAAACCGAGAATACAGGTTGCAGTAGCTGCAGCTGCAGCTACTCCCCAGACTTGCGCACTTACCCAGTTTCTACAGTGCACACTTCTTCACTTCTGCAGTTGCGAGCTGTGTCATTAAAATGAGCTTTGACGTCCTGTATTTATACTGTTTTTCCAGAGCTGTCTGGGCTGATTTCTCATTTTGGAGACTAAACACTTAATAATAAATATTCTCTTGAGCTGACTTGCCTCCTAGGGTTATTATCCATGCGTTAGGGTTTCTTCTTGCTTCCCGGAATATTCTATTCTTGTCAGGGTTACACGTGGAGGTTAATACCTCTCGCAACTACCATAATATCAACACTCCCTCCTAGCTAGGGAGGTATTGAAGGCAATGGTCTTGAGCACAAACATACCATTCAACCGATAGCATCATCATAGCCATACAAGCTATCTCATGATTAGATCACGAGCACCATTCTCACTATCAATATCATTTGATAGCATCAACTGCATCATCTCTCGAAGCCATACTCCATTTGAGTAATGAGGCATGATGCTGAATAAGTCACTCCACAGAGTGATACAAGAACCATCCTTCTAATCCGGACACATGTCCTAGTAGAATAACTATTCCAACAGATGTTGGAAGCCACGCCATGGGCTACAAGGACTATTCTTCTAATCCAGACATACGTCCTAGAAGAATAAATGTCCTGGACCATTTTCCGCCTAGAGAATGTCTGTTCACTTAGCATACTGACTATCCATCTAGCTGTTAATCATTTTCAACACTACTGATAGTCTACATGGCAATCATAACAGAGTCATTCAATAGGACACAACTGTGTCTATCCATAGTAGTACACAACTACTATCCAGTGGTACACAACCACACCAAGTAGCACACGACTAGTTAATCAGTGACACATAGTCACAACCAGTGGAACACATCCACCACAATAGCATACATCTACTGTCTAGAGACATACAATCTCCATAGAAATCATATCATCTGATATCAACCTGCATAGAAACAATATCATGATATAAACTGAGTCATCTGGGCCATTCTTCCACTCACATCTGTGAGATCTAGAAGAGCATCTACCCTCAGAAAGTAAAACATCAACCATGGGCTATCTGGACTATTCTTTTCAAGCAGAGAGGAATAATTGTCCCTGATTTTTGAGCCTGGACCATTTACCTAACTGGGCCATTTCTCCGGCACTAAACATAGTGCAACCTGGATAGAATGAGTCTGCCCTAGGGAATGCTTGTCCCTAATTGCTGAACCTGGACCATTCACCTAACTGGGCCATTCCTCTGGCACTAAAATAGTGCAACTTGGATAGAATGAGTCCTAGGGAATCACTGTCCGGACCATTTCCTAAGGAAATGATTGTCCTGCACCAACCTCCAAAACAAACCATTCTTCGAAACTACTCATAACTGTGAACATCAAAAGAATGACTGCCCGACGAGGTGGACCATTCTACTTGACCACTACTCAGAGTGAATTCCAAGAAGAATGACTGTCCTAGACCATTCCCCCACACTGGCCACAAGGTGAATCGCTGTCTATGGTACATCAACAATCTATCGAACCATTTTCATTACGAAAATCACTGTCCGATTTGGACCATTTTCCAAACTGGAAAATCGCTGTTTGTTAGAAATCTCAAACCAGTTTTTGAACTGGAAAGGAACTGCTCATCCTGGACCATTTTTCGAACTGAAAAATGACTGTCCATAAATCAATAACACATCAGTGCTCCCTCCCAACCTGGGAGTAGTCTCTTCCTTTTTCAATAAGGAAGTCGTCTCCACAAGCCCCACCTTTCAAACATTTCATCTTGGACAGAGGTTTTACCAAAATATCCGCTATCTGCTCATCTGTGGAGATATATATTGGAGAACCACTTCTCTTTTCTGGACTTCATCACGGAGAATGTAATGCTTGATTTCAATGTACTTCGGTCTGTCATGGAACATTGGTTTTCTCTGAAGGCTTCATGTAGCTCTGATCATTACAATATATATCATGGTCGAATTCAACACTTCTGTTTTCTGCTAGCTCATGACATCATGGCTGAAATATCCCTGATCCGGTTGATCAAGATATTTGCTGCAGATCTGATACACTGGGGGTTTCTGGATGCGTTTTAGGGTTTGATGTAGATTGTCTTGTTTAAAGTGTTTGCATGTCAGTTATTATTGTTGCATGTAAGTTCTCATAGTTGCATGTAGCAGAACAAATGTATTACAATCATAAAATGACGCATGCAATAGCAGATAAGACCAATAACTCAATATTATGAAGAATATCAGTGCATGCGTGGGAATACAAATCGCCTACTGAAATATATCAACTAAACGTCAGTCAGATCTCAGGG
>ML780519.1:497793-522705 GCA_009831015.1 Picea engelmannii | reverse complement strand
AAGAGGGAGGAGCATGAGGCCTTGCTTTTGCAACATCGGAATGAGCCTCCTCCCCTTAGGGTTTTGACTTTGTGGCCCTGCCTTTGCAGCACTACAAAGCCTAACTCTCCCGTCCTTAGATTTAGATTCTCCCAAGCCATTAGTCTCACTCTTTTGACTCCATTAACCCAAGGCACTAGTCTAAAACCAAAACGTTGAGCTCTTTAAACAATCTTTCAAAACTTTCTTGAATTGAAACCCTAACTAACCCTAACGTTTACACTAACCCTAACCCTAAGATGACGTCATGCCTATATTGAACTTTTGATTGGTGTAAAAATTGCGGCTAGGTCATCCTTTGATTGGCTTTGATGTGTTGAATGTTCTTATTGGTCTAAATTGCAAAAACGTCCACCTCTTTGCCTCTCAAACTAACCTCAAATTAGGGCTGACGTCACCTTTATAGCAGCAACAATATTGATGACGTCAAGCCTCTTTTTAGTGCAAGAATTTGTGATTTTATCATACAGTATTTGGCATTGAAGTATAGACTATTTTCATTGGCTTAGTGTGCAAAACGTTCACTTCTTTGCCATCCTAAATTAACCTAGAACTAAGGCTGACGTCACCCTTATAGCATAGTGACGCAGCAACAATATTGGTATATGAACAAGACTTATTGCATTGTGATATAACAAGGATTGATTTTATAGATTGAATGCAAGTACCTTTTGTATTTATTGAAGAAGTAACATAAGCCATTTGTCTTTGTTTAGTTGACTTCGTCAATAATTACATTTTATCATTGCTCATATATCTATTGAAGATAGTCATTAATATTTGAAGTACTAACCACTGCAGCACATTCTTTTAGTTTTATTTGCCTTGTCTCGCAAACAAGTGCCATTCAGTGGAATATCTTCTCTTTGACTATCCTCCTGGCAGTAATCTGTGAAGGGAAAACTTACTTTAACCTTTGAAGCTTTAACCCTTTGATCCTTTTCCTTTAGAACCCCAGATTACTAGGGACATCTCCCTTGGGATTAGCCACCCTAAATAGAAAGAGCTCCCCATCGAGGTGACAGTGGGTGGGGAAGCTCCTGTTACGCCAGTTTGAGCCTTGACTTCAAGCTACTTAAACCTTTTCTACAAACTGTGCGATAACAGTTCCTGTAGTGATCGTATTTTCGACAGTTGAGCATTGTATTTTTGACATATCCTTTTCTTGATTTGGTTTCTTCCTTAAGCCAAACTTCCTCTTATTCCTGAAATTCTTGAACTTTGTTGTGAAGGCTTTATCATCATATTTCTTTTGGGATTTCTCTTTTGCGCTAATCCTTGATTCTTCTTGTGCACAACAAGTCCAAAGTTCTTCAAATGTGTGATACTCCTTTCTTGTGTTCATGCTTGCAACAAATGCATTCCATGCCTTGGGAAGGCCATTGAGTACTATATTTACTAGTTCCTTTTCTGAAATGATTTCTTCAATAACTTGTAGTTGATATCTTAACTGAGAGATTCTTACAAAGTATGATTTTATGTTGTCATCATCATTCATTTTCATGTCACAGAACTCATTCTTCAGACTCATCACTTGTCCAATGTTTTTGACCGAGAATAGGTTAGTTAGGGCATCGTACATCTTCTTAGCTGAGTCAAGATGAGAGATGTAGGGTATCAAGTGGTCTTTCATAGCGTTGATGTCATTGTCCTTGAACTTCTCTATAACTGTAACATTCTGAGGCTCCTTCTCTTTTCCTGCTTCAAACTGTGGTTCCATCATCTTGCCTTTCACGATATCCAACACTTTATTCTTGGCAAGGATAAGGTCAATCCTTGTCTTCCATGCTCTGAAGTTAGAAGCCCCTTCTAACTTGTTTTTTGACTTCATAGAGTAAGTCATGACTGCTTTGACTTGGTCAACCTTTGATTTTGACCAAAAACTCAAACTTGACGCCTTGGCTTGCTGAGAGTACCAGGAGGTGCGCTTGGCTAGGGCGCACTAGGCTATCTAGGAATTAGGTCAAGCTTTTCAATTAAGGTGCCTTAACAAGAGGGTTAGGGTTTCATTGCTGCAGCAAAACTTTGACTGCAATTGCAACTCTAGCTGAGAAAATCCTCCCAATCTATCTTCCAACGGTTAGACTGTTCGAAGATAGTGTAGGCCCATAACCTGTTAGAAAAATAGTTGTGCTCGTTTCACTATAGACAATATAGCAATATTGTCACCCAACCATAGGCACAAAGGCCACCCCCGGGCACCTTAACCTTGACAGACATAATAATTCCGAAAGCATTCCAATAGCCAACCAAGGTAGCACACCTTTCTCCAAGTCAAGCGGACCAAGCAAGGATAACTAAAGACCAAACAGAAAGTCCAAACCATAACCAAGAGAAAGTCCAAGCCAAAACCAAAATGCTAGTTGTTGCAGCTGCAGTTGTAGTTCCTCTCCAAACTTGCGCACCACTAGTCTTATGTAGTTGTGAGTGTGAGAGTGACAAATGAGCTCTAGCGCCCTCTATTTATGCTACTCTATCTCACTTGACTGGGCCGACTTCTCTTTCTAGAGGCTAATAACTCAATATTAAATATTCTCTTGAGCCGACTTGTCTCCTAGGTTTATTATCCAACGTTTTAGGGTTTCTCTTGCTTCCCGGAATATTCTAGTCTTGTCAAAGGTTACACGTGGAGGTTAATACCTCCCGCAACTACCATAATATCAACAAATTTTACTTATATATTTATTATTATATTATTATGTAATATACCCTAGGGATATTAATATTACAAGTCCTCACTTGTTAAAATGCTTTGACTCCAACATTAGTAAAGAGGGGTGTTGATGTCAAAGTGTCTTGTTCTTCGAAGACGTATCCTCGTTTGGTAAGGCCTTTGATGATATACTCTTAATAGTTTCCTGGGTTGAGGAAATAAGACAATGAAATCTTTGAAGGCTTACACTAAACTGTCACATTGTAAAAGGATCGATCCATCCTAGGTGGAATCTTTTCAACAATGTTTGTTGATTCGAGTTCTGAATCAATGCATTGAGCTTCTTTAATTACCACTCCAAGTGGTATTGAAATTCTGACTTTTTGGAATGTAAGGAAACTTAGGAAAGTGTCATTTCTATTCAGAGTAATGTTGAGACTGGTGAGTTAACTAATTAATGCAACATCTCTTGTGATTAGGATGATGATATGGTATCCTTGTTACTTACTTCTTGACATTGATTCTAGGATACTTCCAATTCCTTTTAATTTGCATATTCAAACCTTTATCATATACTTGTGTTGTTTGTCGGTCAACGATGTTTCATCAATAGTGACACTTTGATATTTAGTTGCGATCTATTCTATAAAGGCGTCTTTATTTGTAGTTTTGATTGTGGAAAACATACTTGATTTAGTTGAGTTGGTAGATGTCTTCTTTTGGATTGGTATTTCCTTGCCTTTAAGCTTTTAACTTTAGTAAGAAAGGTTTGTCTAATTTTTTAGATAAGTGATTTCCTTATCTTTTTATGATAAAACTTTGTCAAAATTGTTCTTGAGATGTTGCTTGTGTTGTGATTCATGGCAATTTGCTATTTTGCATTTTAATTTATCGATTTCCCTAGCGAGAGACCAATTTTTACATCATAAATTATGGATATTGAAATGAACAAAGTTCGTTTATGAAAAATATGAACAAAGTTCATTTACTGAATATCCAATGTAGAAAGGACAATAGGTTAAATTCCATATAGGACAAGTAATAAACATGTTTTATAATGAATAAAATATGATATGATTACAAAGCCATGTGATGGTATACTTATACACATTGACTGGTCACCATGGTTGATAGGTCATGTCCCTTGATTAGGTTATGCATTTTAGTTAGGAAGTATTACTTCACTATCTATCTATCTATCTATCTATCTATCTATATATATAATGTTCACTACAATATCATAGGCATACCCTTAAATGGTTTTCTCTTTGAGTTCCCAAATGTTAGTGCCATGGTTGCTATATGACTTCTTTTTTAAATAGTACCCTTACTCGACAACTTTTGGATTAAGTGGGGGCACAAAGTGCAAGGGTCCCACTAATAAATAATTATATATTTATACGATGTAAAGTTGGGCGTTTATAGTTACCTTAGATCTTCACAAAATACCCCTTTCTCTCTTTACTTCTACTAGGAAATTAGGTTATTCATCATTTGAAATGGTATGGTTACTTCCTCGCTTCTCGTAGCTGATATTGGTGTTTAAATATTACCACCTAGACTTGGACCATTTTAATTTCTAAAGTCACCTTTAGAAACATATGATATGTTTAATATGATACAAGGTATGTAATTATGTCGAAGGCATTCTTTTAAGGGGGCGACACTACTAAAAATGTTTCATTGTTTGTTTTGGGACATTGGTCCCTGCTGCCCTTGTCCACCTATTCTTTGAGGCCATTACCTAGCTGGACCTCCTCCAATGCTTTCGCCATACTTTCCAATAGTGAACATGTTCACAAAAAACCTTGTGTTTCGGGAATATGGTATCTGCGTTCGATCTGTTCGATTGCATTGAAGGCCTCTGTTGATCTTACTCCTAATTGTTGAAGCTTCAATTTTTATGGATGCTCTTGTTTTGGAATGGACAATTTTTGTATGTCAGACGAGGCCCTAATCATGTTGTATGTCTTTGTCTTTGATAGGCACACGTGCTTAGTTTTTGATGCCTTTGATGCTTGTTGCCGCCTTTATACACACCTCGAGTAGCGCAGAGAAATCCTCAATCCACTAGATGTGTCCTTGGGGGCAAGTCTTGAGTCAAGGTGTTGTCACCTGATCCTCGACTCCTTCATCTAGGCCAACTCCTAGCGAAGCCAAGTGGGGTAGTCCCTAATAAAAATAATCTAAGGCTCAAATTAAATCTATAAGCACAACTAGTATTCTAGGAGTTTATTGCGAAAGCAAGAACAATATACAATATATCAATCTACACTAGCAACATATATCATTCATTTACTATGATTGCTTATAAAAGAAATATTCAAAACATAAGAGATACTTGCATTGAAAGATAGTGAAAATATATATTGATGCTTGCAAGTAAATAACAATAAGCAATAAAGTACTTCAAGATAAAGGAAATGCTTAACTTTGTAAATGCTTGAAGTAAAGGCTTTAAAAGTAAATGTAGTGAGACCAGTGCCGAATATTGCAAGGTGTACGTAAATGTTGTTGAAATGAAGATTGTAGTGTAAGTGTTCTTGTAAAATTTTATTTAGAGTTGATTAGGTGGAGTGACTATTGTGAGTGCAAGTCACTATGTGAGATGTGTGCAAAGTGATACAATAAAGTAAATCTAATCTAGATTTGGCCTCTAAGAGGCTATCCCTCAAATTGGATGTTGAACTTGCCAGAGGTCCTATCCCTCTGACTTCACACAAATTCAGGAGAATGTCGGATGTCTAACACAGGGATGACTATGTCCTGAGAGGGCCCGTCTGACTTCACACACAAACTCTCCGCATTTCCAATTAAGCAATAACAACTTAAAGATTTCCCGTTTAAGACTACTTTGCACTGGCCAACCGCGGTTCTGTATGAGCTTACTTCCAGAGATCGAGACTAAGCTCACAGAGGAAGGGCCAGGAACAATACTAGGGGGAGTTGAGGGGATTTGTTTATTCGTCAAATTGAAGTAACTGAAAATAAAAAAACTGAAATTGAAACTAATCTAACAAATTGAAATCTAACTACACTAATCTAATAAAATGAAACCTACTCCAATGTTTTGTGGTGCTTGTGATAAATTTTATGGTTAATTTTAACTTTCCCTTTAGGTGAGAGTTGTAAACTAGAAGCAAAAAAACCAAAATGAACAATCACACAAAGACACCGTTCCCGCCTAGGGGGATTGAAGAGTGGGGACTAGGTGGCCCACTTATTTTATTAATGAGGTTACAATTTACTTCCGTCCTTATACACACTTGCAAACGTGAGCTAAGTCCTGTTCACTTAGTGTGTCCTTGTAGGCACAATGCCTAGGTTCAAAGCTCACGCTGTCACTTTGACTTGAACCTCTTCCATCCAGGTTTACTCCTCTAGGGAAGCCAAAGGGGGGTAGACCCTAGTTTCTAGATGAGATTTAGAATTTAAGTTCTAGGAGTTGGTTTCAATTAGTTAAATGGTTGGGGGTGTGAAAATTCCAGGTCCTATCAGCTTGCCTTCTTGGTCTGTCTTTGACCAAGCTAAGGCTCTAAGTTTCTGCTGTCTTGTTTTAGTTTTCTGCTGTTTTATAACAACCAACAATCATGTTTATTTTATGCTGATTGTTATGGTTGTATTCTCGATTTGGGTGCTCTAGCATGTCGTTTCAGTGATAGGAAATTAGTACATGCATCTCAAATAAATACAACACACCTAATACATTGTTTACAGCTGATAATGGACAGATCTAAGAACTAATAGCATGCATTTGTAGACACAGTATTTTTGGTCAATATGACCCTGGACAAAACCCCCCCGGGGAAAACCAGTTTGAGATCTAAATGTATATATGAGGAAAAGAAAGTAAGGGTTACAGTAAACACAATAAATGATGGAACCTGATACAATAGCAACTCCAACTGAGTTGATACACAAGCTCTATCAAGCAGATGCGCTCCTGGATGGTGCGCCCCTCATGAAAACTGCCAGAACCACTGTAAATGCTCCAGAAATCATCTGTGATGTCAGAATGGAAAACCCCTCCGCAGTAATGAAGCTCCTGCTGATGTCCTCACTCTGCAACTGACCTCACTGAAATCTGATGGCTAGAAATGCTACTAGGAAAGAATAAGCCTGCCAAGCTCATGCGCCCTCCTCAACTGTAGAATGACTCCAGTAAATAATGGAAGCAAGTTGCTCCAAGCTGTCCACAAGGAAAGCTAGCGGCCTCCTCCTCAAAGCCTCATGCATCTGACCTCATCTCCATAGCTAGAGTTCTCCTCCTCTCATGAGCAAAACTCTCCATGAACAAGTGCACCCTCCTTAGACTCCTTTGCCCCTCTTTAGGCAAGAATAGGAAACCTAAGAATGAAGGGTTGAGATCAATCCAAATGAATGGATGAGGTCTCACCAATCATCCCTAAATCATAACCCTCTTTTGGGTTAAGTTTCCTAAGTCTACTTATGTCTCCAAAATCACCACAAAGTGATTTAATACTCACTTTTGCCAAAAGTGACCAAAATTCACTTTAACCAAAGTCAAAGTGAAAATAGACAAAAGTACTAGGTACAAAGTGTCTAATCCTTCCCTCATGTGCTAAGGAGGACAAAAGCACATGGGGAACACCTCCCAAGGTACAAATCTCAACAGGGGGGAAATCTAGCCTATGATGTAAAGTAGCAATGCAAGCTGCAACAATTAGAATGAACAGTCAGACCTTTTCCTAGGAAAACTAAGACTAGTGCCTAAGATTGGGCAAGGGGTCAACTACGTTTAAGGGATGTTAATTATACGAGATTTACACAGATTGCAAATATTACAATTAGACTAGATACAAAATACAATAAAGAATAACTAAGGATTACAACAAAGTTACACTAAACAAGATATACAATAGATATAAAGGTACAATGCTAACTCAACTACTTGATTGTGCCGGAAATGGAGATATTCAAAGGAAAGCATTCATCATCACATCAAGCCAAGCATGCTCATAATAGAGTGTCTCCTCAACATGGATGCACTACTCTATTGGACTACTTATCAATGAAAATACAAATCACTCAAGACCGAGCAAGACAGTGCCACCAATAGGATGCACAACTTCTTGAGGGATCACACCGCAAAGATAGGAACAACAATATAAATGAAAGATGCTTGAAAAGAGAAAGTGTTCCAGAATAAAGATATAACCACTTAGACAATTAATCCACAACTCATAAAAATAACTTGCATGTGAATGTAAATATGAGATAAATATGCTTGCAAGTGTAAATGTAGATTGCCCCAAAGTTGTAGATTAAGGATTGATTAAATGTTTTACTTAAAAGATGCTTCAATCCTAACTAAGTGTCAACCCAATACTTTCCTCCCCCTGTTACCAAGTAACTATTGGGTGCTCAAGAAGTATGGCAACGAGGCCTACCCTAGCTCCACAGGTCAGCCCAAAGGAAGAGAATACTCCCAGAAAGGACGTTAAGCGCCACGAGATTGTCCCCGGCCTATCACCTTCCGTTGCTTCTTCTAATCCTCGTTTTAAATGGCGAAGATGGTCGTTAAAGGTGTTCTATTAAGTCCAATGAGTTATTAAGCTTATGGACCAAGTGTTTTAAGGTGTTTGAGTGTATTATTATGAATTTCACTTGCCCAAAAAGTGCCAAATGGTCCCAAAACCGAATTGTTTAAGCAATGAAAGTTAAGTTCTTAAATTGTAAGATTATTGCATGTGAAGCATAAAGAACTTGAAATAGCTTGAAGAATCGAAAGAATTATTTTAGACCATTAAGATGCCCATGTTTGCAAATTGAAAAGTAGATGCTTGAGGAATGATAGCTTGCATGCAAAGGAATAACGGAAAGCAAAATATTTTATCTTATGCCTCCACGGGCCTAAACTAACGTTTAGTTATGTGTGAGATCTAATATAGATAATTTTAACCATTAGCATGCATATTAGACATCCACAACTAAACTAACTAAGCTACAAAGGAAAAATAGAAAAGAGACTAAGCTAAAATTGAAAATGAACAACTGAAATGAAAGAGAAGGCAAGCTGAAAAAACAGAAAAGAGACTAAGCTAAAATTGAAAATGAACAACTGAAATGAAAGAGAAGGCAAGCCTCTTGGGGATCCTCCTTTGGGCTTGCTTACAATGCTCTAGATAGAAAAAGAAGGAAAGGAATTTGTTACCACTTTGAAAGGGGGTCTTTGTAGGTGTGTTGTGATTGAAAACGGGCAGCATGCACCCTTGACTTGGCGAGAACCTACAATAATCAGCAAGCTATTGCTTGCTGAAAATGATGCAATACAGTCACAAGAAGTTAAGAAAATTTCTGTTTTGCAACAGAAATTTTCCACATATAAAAACCAGAATTATAAATTATTGAAATGACCTATCTAAGTGAGTTAGCAACCAAAATCTGAATATGATAAGAACATAAAGGTAAATGAGAAAAGCTCATGAAGTTTAGGTGAGCAATGAAGGTAGATTCTTGCTCGAATCTATGCCAACAATGCTCTTGAGATGACTTGCAAATCTTGAACAAAATGTGAGAAGATGAATACATAATGTATAGCATGCATCAATAACACAACAAAGTTTATATCAAAAGCATATGCAAGACATATAAGCCAACAACTACACTATTGCTAGACTCAGCTAAGTAAACAAAATTTACCCAAGCAACTCTTCAATATCCCACATAAATATTCAAAGCAATAACAATATCACCTCATAACATGCATGGAACATCCAGACAAAGTCTTGAATTCCATGATTCCTCCAAAGCTCTTCTTTTATTACCAAGGGAAGAGGTTGTAGCCACAAAGTTTCTCCAAGCTCTTCAAGAACAAATGAAATGAAGCAAGATGATAATGAGAGAGAGAGAGAGACTGTAAGAAAATGGTAGCATAACAATACTCTGAAGAATGGTGAGGAAAGAGTGAAGGAGAGGTCTTGCTTATAGCTTGAGAAGGCAAAGAGACCCCTCTTGGATCTTTGACAAATGTAAAAAACCCAAGCCAAGAGAACTCAAGTGAAGGAGGGCGCAAGCTTTTAGGGTTCGAGTGAGTTTAGAAAGGTGGGATGAGTTGGAGTGAGGTGTGGCAAGCTAAGAGGGGCGCATTGGCCAAGTGGAAGGCCCACGCCTTGCTTTAAAAGCAAGTTTCCACTTTTCTTTGTGATGTTTCCACTTTTTCCAGAGAATGGGGGCGCAAATCCCCATGAGGGGCGTGAGTTTTATGGGTGATGTGTGTGGGAGTGTGTTGGCCACATGCCATGTGGGACGTGGGAGGTCTAGGAGGGGCGCACCTCATGAGGGAGGGGCCCACTACTTACTTTAGAGTAAGTTATTAACTCTCACGTGGGAAAGGGGGCACAAATCCCAAGAGGGGTCGCAAATCTCAAGGAGGTTTTAAATGAGATGTGAATTAGGGAGTGAATTAAAGGTTAGGAAAGGGTTGGGTAGGTTAGGACATGTCTTTTTCATCATTATTCACCTTTACTTTACTCCATTTGCTCATTAATTACAAAATTGACATTTTTCCCATGTCATGGGTTAGCAATTAAAACTGCTTTTATCTGACTAAGACTCCTATGTGGACAAACACCTAGCAAAATTTGTTCGACTGAGTTGAAACTTGGTCCAAGGGTGTAGGGGGTCTCATTCCATTTCTTTTGAGCACAAATACTCCTATCAAAAGCCTAGGGACCTAGTTCTTATATTATTTGTCAAAAAATAATTAATTAATTAATTAATTAATTAAAATTCCATCCTTAGGAAATTTTAATTAATTAAAAAAAACCTATCTAGACTCGATGGAATTCCGCGAAACTTTTTGAGTTGTCTTACATGGTCATTTACATCATTCCTAAACACTAGCTACCAGAGGATGACTTCATTAGAACGCCTTTCACCACTTTGGAAGATTTATTAATAGTGGGAGTGAAAAACTCAAGGGAAATTAACAAGGCTGGTTAGGCCAAACTAATAACCTGAGGATAAAAAACACTCAGTGAAAGGAACTCTCCTAATGAAGAAATCCTAAGGTAACTGACCTAACTATGATCCATGCAGACCTATTACATTATTATCCCATGCAGGGGAGCGGAAATTCCGTTTACAAAAATATGTGCTGGAGGCAAAAATTGCCCTGTAGAACCAAAAAGTCTCTGACTTGGTAGCATCTGATGATGCATATCTTCATGGTACATGGAGTTTACCCCCTAGTTGAGTAGGTCAACACAATCTTTTTGGGAAAATGCTTTTGGTCCCTTATATGGAACAAGACCACTAAGCTTACAAGTTTTCAAAGTCTTTATTGAAGAATGGGGTGCTCTTGGGTGTCCCAGAATGTCCAAATCCGCCAAATTTCGGCAAAGTATCCCCTTGTTTGATCACCAACCTGAAAAAACCAGCAAGGTGCTTGTGCCAAAATGCTGCAAAACAACTTTAGAAATTGCCTGCAAAAGGTGGTTAAAGTTGCATAAAAATAGATAAAAAGAATTCTAAGTAAAAAACTATGCTAAACTAACCAAATGAAGCCTAAATAAGCAAGAAAAGGGAGTGTTTTCTTGATGACATTGTTTTCTGTCCTAAAACAGCAAATAATATAAAAGAGGTTGCCAAAATTTAGATTTTAAATACTTTGAAATGAAACTATCTTTGACCTAAAAGTTTGCCTTTTAAAACTAGCTAAAAGATAGAATTAGCAAGCTAGATCAGCTAAATAAATAAGGCTTTATGAAATAAGGTCTAAACTACTTGCTTTTTAACGTGCAAATAAAGAAATCTTTAGATTTAACTTTGAAATATCAATCTAACTTTGCATGTTATTGAAAGTAACCCAAAAGAATAAATTGATCTTGAGAAAGAGAGGAAGAGAAATGCTTGAAATGCTTGGAATCTCAAATTGGGTCTTCCTTGAGATCTTGAAAATGAGGCAAGTGCAACTGAGCCAAACCTCCTCTTCAAGTGTGAGAACCTGCAAACTTAGAGACTTCTTGGCACACAAATTGTTAAAAGCATGATGCGACTTACAAAGATACTTTAAAAGAGCATGAACATTAACCGAAATGAACATGCAATGTAAAGCTATCAAATGTAAACAAGCAATAAGATTATAAAGCAACCTAGCTCTTCTAATCTTACACGACTAGGAGACAACTCCTCTTGAAGAGCACAAATTAACAGTTAGAAGCAAAAGCTCAAAAGCAAATTATACCTCACATTCGACACAATGACATAGAAATTCCTCACATGAAAATGGTACACCAATGTAGCCTCCAAAGCCTTTTTATTCCAATTCAAAGAGATGATACAATAGCAAAATACAACCAACAAATTCTTCCCAAGCTCCAACTAGCTTTGCAATGGGAGAGAATGCTTTCATTTATAGGGAGAGGGGCGCACTTCCCAAGGTGGGAGGGCGCACCACTTTTAAAGAAATGGGCTGCCAAGTGTGAGAGGTGGGGCTGCCACCTCTCTCCAATCTCCTTTTGGTTGCCACTTGTGAGAGAACAAGATAGAAGAGGACACGACCTTTCAAGAGGTGGGTAGCCGTCTCTTGGAATGCGCCACCTATCCTCAAGAGGGGCACACTTCTCTTTGGCAAACTCATTAGACTCAATCCACCTCTCTCCCAACTCACCCATGACTCACACATGTGTGCCAACAAGCCTTAGTTAACTCAAAGAAAGGTTGGGTTGACTCAAAACATGTCCCCGACATGTTTCCCAAAAAGTAGTTTTGATGATTTTTTTGTCTTTTATTTGTCTTTTTTTGACCTTTTTGTGAGTAAAATTAATTTTAAGTTATTAAGAATCACTATTTTCACTCACAAAGTGGGTATTCTGAGTGTGAAAACGAATACCCCCAAGGAATATAATGCCTCCTAGTACCACTTTTTTAACTTATGAGTTATTTACAATTTAAATATCTCGTTTTGCAGGAAATTTTTATTAATTGAAAACATCAGAAAATCCGAGAGGGGACTTAGCGCAATTTCCATATGACTCAATATTGATGACTAGCATGGTAATATACATTAGACACTAGACTTAGATTTTCCAAGCTAAAGCCTAACCATCAGTACATACTACACACTCCAGCAAAAAAATTATAACTCACTTAAATATTAATTCAAGCAAGGAATAATTAATAAGTAAAAAAACACTCTAGAGTAATGTACTCATTCTTAAGTCTTAGGAGGCTAAGCCTTTTATGAATTCATCATGCCAAATTCATCTTATTACAATGCCCCATGGGGGGATGGAAATGCGATATAGAGAAGAAGAAGAAAAAGTTTTCCATAGTGGTCGGCTGGACTTTGGAACTCTGATTTTGAACACATCCATGTTCAAATTTTGGCGGCTCAACTGGTAGTCCATCCTAGTGCAACTTGGTGGGTAACAATGCCCAAGTTTCTTCTCTATCAAGTGAAGCAAACACATGTGAATGGATGGATTAATTCTTGTCCTTATTTGCTCGCCACGTCCTAGTCCACTTGCAATCTCATTATCTCTTGATGTTTTTGGCCAACCACATCAATCTTATTGGTCATAATAGGTGTTTATTCATTGCCCCTAATTAGGGTTGCACAGATGAAACATGCAACACTCCACTTGATAAATGATATAAATAGATTGGTAGCTTCAACACCACCTTCAAATCAATCTCTTTGCGAAACTTGCATGAAAGCTCCTAAAATCATATCAAACAAACAAATTGCAATTGATCTTCCAAATTCATGGTTTAATATAGTGGTTATGGCCTTGTTATCCCCTATCCCAGGGATACTAAGGAGATCATGTCTCGAGGCCCATAGGTCCTAGACATGGAGTGTCGAGAGCCGGATGACTTGAGCATGGCCCCGGAGGGCCCCTCTTTTCTTCAATGCAGCCCATTTATCAACAACAACATCCATCCCACCAACCTAGTCCTGAAGTAGCAGTAAGTCTTGCTCCATGAGGTAATGAGTCCGGGTATCATGGTATGTGTCACTCTGATTATTGAAGCACTTGGATATGTTGCACTGAATTCTCCTTCATTTCATAACGTTCGCTTGGAAATTATGCTCTTTAACTTGTTCATACCTGGAAGGGTAACATGATGCCCTAGTAAGTTGCTCTCCCTTTAGGATGGGTTGCCACTGGGTGGGTCTATGAAAGGTCAAGTCCATTTCCTCCATACCACTTTCCATCCTTACTCCTCTCATTTTCCCCTACCTTCGTTCGGGCATTAGGTTTTCCACACTAGGAAGGGTTGTACCTTGCCTTATGGGAAGAAGGGGCTAAAGGCCCAGGGGGGTAAAAGTAGCTGGCAAAAGTTAAAATCCAAAGAAGAAACCTTTGAGATTCTTTGCCTAGGGATTCCCGAGAAAGCATTGAAATGCTTCTCAATAAGAAAATGGAACCTGCAAAATAATAATCCTCAAGGTATTAGTTGGTGGATGGGAGGTCTCACTATGAGCCAACCTATTAGGACCATGGGCATGTAGCGGTATGACATTACCATCTCTGGTCACCAAGCCAGGGTAGTGGCTCTTGGTGGCATAGCCAAGAGAAAGGGGGTCTCATCACAAGCCAACCTTCTCATCTCCGTGAACCGCTTGTGGGTAACGCTTTCATCTCTGGTCACCAAGCCAGGACAATGTCCCCCAACTCTTCCCTTGAAGCATAAAAAACCTAGTAGAAGAAATCGCCGATTAATCGGCAAAAATCGGGGAAATCGCGAGTTTTTCAGCTTGCCGATTTTTTCAAAACAAAAAAATCGCGATTTTTTGGGTTTTGAAAAAATCGCGTTTTTTTGAAAAACTCGGGAAAACCTCGACAAAACTCGAAAAAAATTGGTAAAAATCGCCATAGATCGGAAAAAATCGGTAAATCGGAAAAAAAAAATTGTATTGGTTTCAGACTTTCAGTGATGACTTTGATGTATCGGTTCTTTCTCCATATTTATGTGCCTATCTGTTTATATGATGTTGTTATTGCTTTATATATTGAAAAATGTTTAAAATTTTGAAAAAAAATGAATAAATTATGTATTTTTTAATGTTTGTTGAGTTTTGCCGATTTTTTCTGATTTTTTCGCCGATTTTTTCCGTGCCGATTTTTTCAGGACCCTTGCCGAGTTTTTCCACTAGGATAAAAAGATAAAAAGATAAAAAGCAATAAAACTAAGAATAAAAGACATTGAGTGGGCTAGGAAACAATGGCATCCATGAAAAGGTGCAACTCGCCCCCCTAGAAAGGCACCCACAGGCAAGTTTTACATTTCCCTATTATTACTACACCCCATACCCAAACACTTGCCCCTGTGCCACCTCACACACATTTACATGACTTGGATTGAGTCTCACCTGGGAAGCACCCCAAACTTAAGGAGGATTAGCCCAATAGGACATCTTGAGACCTTCTCCAAACCTGACTTGTTAAACTGCATAACGTCTTTGAGCATTTGTTTGGGTAAAGGGGGGTTGAATGCACATGTTTGAGTAATTGGATTATTAGATGTGATTGACATTGCTATGATCCTTGTGACTTGTGAAACCCCTGGAGGGCGTACTTGTTGTTGTAGGACCATGCCCGATGGATAGGTACATATGGGGAGATGATTATTTCAGACCTCCATGGGCCTGAAAGCCCATAGATTGATGTTGTGACCCGAGCCAGGGGTAGAGAGATGTCATAGACTTGCACCAGGAAGAAAGAAGGACGTTTCACCGAAGACACTTTGGTAGACCTAGACCCAGGGGGATCTTTCTCTTCCACCTGAACGTTGGCCTTGGGAGGCCCATGACATCACCCCTAGACGTCACCCAGCGTCAGGATCGACATTTTGGAGGCAGTTGTGTGCTAATTGGCACGTGTGGCATCATCCAGGGCCTTGGGAGGCCTAACGTTTTGCAGATGGGGCCCAACGTTCCACCCAGGAGTCTCAACGTCACCCTAGAAGGGCATGGCGTCAACTCTAAAAATGATTTTAGGGTTTAATTATTTGAATTCATGTAAAAACTGGATTTTTCATGTAATTTGGCCATGTCGGTCTTTTGATGACCTAATTTTAATTAAAGGTCAAAAGTATTGTATAAATAAGAGAGAGAAACTCTCATTTTTTCATCATTCACTCATCACACAAGTGTGTGATGTTACAAACATAAAAATGATAATAATAAATATAATAAAATTGTAATAATAATTAATATCAATTAATTTAATCAAGAGGCACGTACTTCCTCACCTCGTGACCAGTCGAGTTTTCATGTTACATGTGGTCTGAAATTTGCGCCATTTTTAAGGGTTATTGGCTGAAATTTTAGGTGCACTTCTTGGAGGAGGTTAATTTTGGTGTTTCTTGGCAATTTTTCATTGTAGAGATCTTCAACTAGGGTTTGGCTTGATTATTCTTGGTGACATAAGTAGAAAATATGCATTTCTTTATTGTGATTGAATGCTTATGGTGAATTTACTTGTTTCATATCAAAGATCATGAAATTGCTTGCTTGAAACCCTAGGAGAAGGACATATGTTACTATCTTTTTCTCTATAATTTTCCACTTGTTTAAATTTCTCAAAAGAGCACCTCATCAAAGAAGTAGATACTAGAGCCTTACCATTGTAGCACTCTAGTAACCCTACTTCATTGCCTATTGCATATTTTATTCCAAATTGCCTAAGGAAAAGAGAAATCGCTAGGGCCTAAGTTTCCTTACTTTCTAGCAATCATCTCTAGGACTTGGATGTTTGAGGCCTTGGGCTACCAACACCTCTCTCATCTTCTCCATCTCCTTTGACTAAGTATTATCACTGCTATTTTCCTCTAAGAGTTGTTGCTGCTATCATTGACTCCATTACCCTAGAAGGCACTAGGCTTCTCACTACAAGTGGTTGATTGATCAAACTACTTTCAAACTATCTTCTTTGGAACACCCACTAACTCCCACTAACCTTAGATTAGCTTAAATCACTGACCAATTTGCTGCTGTTGCAAAAGATTGCTACAGCCATCTAACAACAGCAAACTGACCTCAAAAGTGACATTTTTTGCTAGCTAGACATTGCTAAATCTGCTTGTGACTATCTAATATCAATTTGTCTAGTTAAATCCACTGTTTCTAGTCTTTTATTAAGCATTTTGAAGCATAATTATTGTGGCTGTTACAAATTCATTATTGCTGTTATAAACTGTTGTACTGCTGCAATTTTATATCAGCTAGTCTATTTTTCAAGAGTTCATTGTCTTATGAAGCATTAATATCATTTTGGTACTTGGAAAGTGCCCCTTTTCTCTTTTGTTGTCTTATTCTGGGCAGGTACACAATATTTATCTTTACTTATAGAGCAGTAGTGTTATCAGTGTTCTTTTATTCCTTTATCATTAACAGTTATATCGTAGATTGAATAATAATAGCAGCTTAAACAATAGAGAAGAGTACACAAGAGATTTATCCTAGGAAAACCCCAAATGGGGGAAAAACCCAACAACCTTTCTTAGATAGATTCCGTCCACAATAGTCCAACCATACACCAACTCTCAAGAGCAACAGACAAGAAAGAACCTAGCACTAGGCTAGCGCACAAGCTAGTGCTCCCAGCTGCAACAACAACACCCTACAAGTAGAGTGCACCTCCTCAGAGAGATAGCACACAAGAGAAAGCCACCACCAAGAATAACCAAGAACCTCAGATACTGCTGCACTGCATCTTCTTCTCCTCCTCCTTAAACTTGCTCCTTCTTCTTCATGAGAGAGAGTGAGTGTGTGTGTGTCGAAATGAGCTAGACGTCTCCCTTATTTATAGTCTTCAAGTCACCTCGCTGGGCCGACTTCTTCTCTGGGGATCTTATTTTCACTTTATTCTTTTCCTTGTGGGTTGACTTCTCTTCTGGGGTATTATTCCGTTGTTCAATGGTCTTCTTGGACTTCCTGAATCTTCTTCTCTTCTAAGAAAGGTTGTCTAGAGGAAAGTCCCTCCGACAGCTACCAAAACATCAACACTCCCTCTTAGCTAGGGAGGTATGTTTCCACGATGTCTTCATCTAGTAGTCCATTGACTATTTTGCAATCAACTAGTAGCACACAACTGCTACCATGCCATCGGTAGCTTGAATCATTTGTTACAGTCTCTGCGATCAAGTAGCACACAACTGCTCCCAATTGCTATGGCAGTCTCCATGGCGATCACCTAGTAGCACACAACTACTACAATGCCATCCAATAGAACATGACTTCGCCAAGCCACAATAGTACACAATTACTATCTGGTGATACACAATCACTGCTAATGGTACACAACCACTACTAGTAGCACACAACTATTGTCTAGTGATCCAGTGATACACAATCACTGCCAGTAGAACACATCCACTGTAGTAGCACACAACTATTGTCCAATGATACACAATCACTGCAAGTGGAACACATCCACTGTAGTAGCACACAACTACTGTCCAGTG
Organism: Picea engelmannii; assembly: GCA_009831015.1. Taxonomy (NCBI): domain Eukaryota; kingdom Viridiplantae; phylum Streptophyta; class Pinopsida; order Pinales; family Pinaceae; genus Picea; species Picea engelmannii. Next base: position 504,575 of record ML780519.1, on the reverse strand, counting down.
ATATACAATCACTGCCAGTGGAACACATCCACCATAGTAGCACACAACTACTATCCAGTGATACACAATCACTGCCAGTGGAACACATCCACCATAGTAGCACACAACTACTATCCAGAGACACACAGTCTCCGCCATAGTCTCATGACTACACGTGTGATGTTTCTTCTCTCATCAGGTCCGATAGTTTATTACCCCCTTAGTCACCTCACTAGACTGATCTAGGGAACCCTTGGCCAGAGGGGTTAGCCAGTAGGAGGAGAAACAACACACCTCCCTCTCAACGAGGGTGGACATTCTGCATCACGCCAAGCTTGTCTCTGAAGTACTCATACTTCACTCTAGACAGAGGCTTGGTGAGAATATCCGCTATCTGCTCATCCATGGATATGTACTGGAGCTCCACAACTCCTCTCTGCACCATGTCTCGGATGTAATGATATTTGATTTCTATGTGCTTTGACTTGTCATGAAAGACATGATTCTCTGAAAGCTTCATGCAACTTTGATTGTCACAATGTATCAAAGTTGGCTCCAACTCTAGATCAAATATTCCTACAAGCAACTTCCAAAGCCACACTGCTTCACGGCTTGCCATACTAGCTGCAATATACTCTGGCTCTGCTGTACTGAGTGCCACTGATGTCTGCTTCCTGCTCAACCATGAGATCATACCTGATCCCAAATTGAAGCAACATCCGGATGTGCTCTTCCCGTCCACTGCAGTCCATGCCTAGTCAGAGTCTGTATATCCTTGCAGCTTCACATCTACACTCAAGACATATATCAAACCATATCCAATTGTACCACGTAGGTACCTCAACATATGTTTTGCTGCCATCCAATGTACATGTCTAGGTTCAACCATGTACTGACTCAATGTATTCACTGCAAAACATATGTTCGGCCTGGTGTTCACCAGGTACATCAAGGATCCAATCAACTGTCTGTACATTGTGGGATCCACCAAATCTGAAGATGAATCACTCAGGAGCTTCAGATTTATCGTCATAGGTGTGGTCATGGAGTTGCAGTCCATCATCCCGAATCTCAACCAAGGTTGTTGGGAGCGGGGAGTGGAATCGGGAAGCAGTAATGGAAGCATCAATTTTCGAAAAATTTTGGGAGCGGGGAGTGGAATCGGGAAGCGGGAGTGGAAGCATCAATTTTCGAAAATTTTCAGGAGCGAGAGCGTTTTTTATATAATACATAAAAGAATTATATTTTGATGCATATATATAAAAAAACATGCAGAATGTTGAATCAATTGCAAAAAACATGAAAACATAGATATAAGATCATTTAACTAATTGATTAGTGATGATCATTAAAGCATCAACCATTTAGTACACATATAACATCAATCATAAACATTTGTCATCGATAGATTGTAAAAGACATTAACCACAAAATGAAATAGAGTCTAGACTCTAGAGCATCATTTTCATTACCAGAGAGTTGTAAGATTTAGTGAATAGTTCAAAACTTCAAAATTCAAATTTCAAACTTCAAACTTCAAAGGTAAACTGTCATATAATGTTCAAACTTCATAAGTTCATAAGTTCATTGTTTACAGAATAAGCCATAATAAAGAGTCAAGACTCAAGACAAAGTATTAAGTTCTAGAGACTACTTCTAAACAGGAAACAAAAAAAGAGATCTAGTATATAGTAGCAATTACTAAGTACTATGCTCTAAGTTTTCCTCTTGCCACAAGAAATTTCTAGCTTCTTCTCCTGTGATCTTTGAAGAAGAGGAGGAGCATGTGGAAGTGATCATGTAACACAACCAACAACTAAAAGACCCCCACGTGACAATGGACGCTGTGAAGATAAAGGTAAAATTGATGAATTTGGAACACCACTAGTGGATGGGGGTGGCATGTCTCCTCCAGGAATATGATCACCATCATGATCACCCAAAAGTTCCTCTTCCAGGCGCTCTAAAACAATGGCTCCATCCAACAGATTAGTCTCCTATGGATTGTTGTCCTAAGTCATATCTCTTTTACTATTACATAAAGCACTCCCCCCTACATCACAATAATGTGACAACAACCTCAAGTTGTAATGCACATAAACCAAGCTTTCTGCCCGGTCTGCATTCAAGTTGTTTCTCTTTACACTGTGGATGAATCTATAGGTGCTCTAACACCTCTCTGTAGAAGAGCTGTTGACAACCTGAGAAAGCACCTTCACTGCCCATTTATGCAAATTTTTGGCAGAGGAGCCATACATGTTCCACCATTCGATAGAACCCAACCTGTCTCGATCTTTGGTTGCATGCAAGTTACCAAAGACTCCATGCTCACTGATGTATTTGCTCAATTCGCTTCGTACTTGAGCACACTTCTCTTCATCAAGTACGAACTTGTCCAATGCAAGCATATATCCATTTTGCACCTCTGGATCTGTGTGTGATTTTCTCCTTTCCCCACCCCCAGGTGTTGGTTGGGCCAACCAAGATGAAGAATAATATTTTGGGGTAAGGACATATGCCAAGGCATGGAGTGGAACATTCAAATTGTCCCACCTTTTGACCATAAGTTTATGGATATGATCATATAAGATCGCATCCCTTGGTTGAACGATGTCTTTGATTTGACCTAGCATGTTGTCCATCTACTCATACACCTCTCCAATCACCGGCTGATCTGTATTTGCAAATCGAATCATGTTGTAAATGGGTTTGGTGAACTGTAGAATATATTGAACCTATTGCCAAAAATGGCCATCAAGAACTGTGTTCTCCACCTCTTGAAAGTCACTTCTCTCAGATGCAGATGTAACCCTGTCTTTTAGATCCTGCCATGAATCACTCGAGGCCATACTAGCCAATGCCTCTCTTACCTTCAACAGGCGCATGAAGGTGAGATAATAGCTAGCAAATATGGTCTTTGCAATATTTATTAACTCCAACTTGGAGTGATTGCGAAAAATGAAGTGGGCCATGCTATGATTGGTAATAAATCTTATCATCTTCTTCCCTCTCTTGTATAAAGCACCAATCCATATATAATCATGGTCCTTCATTTTAATGATATCATGCATCAAAAGGTTCATTGTGTGAACCAAACACCCTGACCAAAATATATTGGGGTACCTATCTTCAATGATTGGTCTTGTTGCCTTACAATTAGTAGTATTATCAGTGATGACTTGAATGACATTGTAGGGCCAATCTTTTAAATGGTTTTAAGCAAGGCATCTGCAATATTAATACATGTCTTGTAGCGATCTAAGTAGTCATGGGATGAAAGGAAGGCCGCACCACTAGTAGACACACCAAGAATATTTATCAATGGCATGCCATTGATGGCTTGGACCATTTCATCCCAATATGGTGCCTGCTTCAATCCATTCAAGGCCTTTATCAATCTACACACAGGGGACTCCTTCCCATGGATCACAAAACCTTGTGGCTGCTCTATGTACACTTTTTCCTCTATTACACAATTCAAGAAGGCAGTCTTGACATCCATCTGGTGTAATTTCCATCCCATTGCAGAAGCAATCGCAATAATCGATCTGATGGAAGTGTACTTTACTACAAGAGAAAATGTCTCATCATAGTCTTCTCCCTCTCTTTGGGAGAACCCTCTAGAAACAAATCTTGCTTTGTACTTCTCTATGATGTCGTCTGTAGCATGCTTGATCTTGTAGATCCACTTGGAAGTCACTATTGACTTCCCTTCTGGTCTTGGAACCACTTCCCACACATCATTCTTCATGATGGAATGGTACTCCTCCATCATGGCATCCTTCCATTCCTGCTTCTCAACAACTTCTTCAAAGGTGGAAGGTTTTGAATCAATGATTCTGCTCATCAGCACCACATAGATGGAAAACTTGTGTGGCCACTTGCTCTCTCTAAAAGAGCCTTTGGGAGCTGCATGTCCTTCAGCTTCCTACAAGGTGTTCTGGAGACCATCTGGTCTCTTCCTGGTGACTGCAGCTTCTCTAGGTGGATCTACTGGCCTCTTTGAATCTACCATCTCATTCTGTTCTACTGGAATGGGTTTTTCTGGAGTAGAGTCAACCATGATTACATCCCTTGGAGCCTCTTGCTCCTCTCGGTCCTCATCCTTGTGAGACTCCCTTGATCTTCTGAAGGCTTCATCTTCATCAAAAGTCACATCCCAGCTAATCTCGATCTGTCTTTGCTCGAGGATGTATATTCTATAGGCCTTCGAAGTCTCACGGTATTCAACGAAGATGCCCTTCCTTCCTGAAGGCTCCAACTTTGTTCTCTTTTCCTTGGGAACATGAATGTACACTGTGTTAAGGTTTAAGCTATTATTAAGTTTCTTTTCATTTCACTAGATAACAATAGCATAGATAGGATCATTGAGAAATACACAATCACAAGAGACACATCATTATCCTGGGAAACCCTCATGGGGGAGAAAACCCAACAAAAACTTCCTTAATATAGATAGCCAATACAATGCCAAGAGATAACTCAAACATGTTAGAGTTAGAGAAGTAATGCAAAACAAAAATGTCTTTTCAATTTTCAGTTAGAATAACAACTAAGTCTCATCCTCAGAACAGTGAACAGATACAATACTGCTTAAAAAAAATTTGAACAGAGGAACAACAATTTGATTTGAGTTTGTAAACAAATTTCTGAGTGGGTACAGTCATTCAGATCTAAGATAGTAGAGTTAGATTTAACTGAGATCCAAAGACAAGATCATAGTCTAGATCTAAGTTGCAAGAAATGCCCCCCCCGGTTTCGGGAAGGAAACCGATATGAAACTCGGAAACCGGTACGATACGGCCAGGAAGCGCCCTCGACCGTACCATACGGCGTTTCCCGATTTGGAAACGCCATACGGTACGACCGACCACGTTTCCTGGCCGTACCGGCCTGTACGACCAACGTTTCGAGTGTCTTTGAGGCGAAATAAGAAAAAGAAAGGGGGCCATGGGGCCCCCAAACAGTCAAATATATATATTTTTTGCATTTTCTATGTTTTTCTTGCATCATTCTTGCATTTTTTTATTGCATTTTTTTCCATCATTATGTTTTTCTTGCAATATAATGTCTTATTTTAAAAAAAACTATATATATATATATATATATATATATATTTTTTTTTTTTATATACGGTGTTTCCCCCGACGTTTCCCCAGACGTTTCCATTTTTTGGGGGCCTGTTTCGTACCGTCCCGGTTTCGGAAACTTGGAAACGTTTTCTCGTTTTGTGCAACTTAGGTCTAGATTAAACAATAGTATTCAGATTTAATGTACAATGCTGATATAGATCTATACAGATCAAAACTCAAACCAATATCCAGATCTGCTATAGTTTTAAGTAATGAGCAGGCTATAACATTTAAGCAACTTTAGAAACAAAGAACAACAGATCTAAATAATAGAAAACTGAACAGGTCACTTACCTTGTAGTCTTACCTTTGAAGGAGTCCATGCCACACACAAGAAATGTAATGCCACTTGTAATTATGCTCAGAAAAAAATCAGGATCATAGATCTACCATTAAGGTTAGATCTCTTGCCAAGAGATGAATAGATTTACTTGCCACCAAGGAAGAGAAACCACTTTAAACATCACACAAAATTTCTGTGATTAAACCTTCACACACAGAAATTCAAGGACCCAAACCCTCATGCAAGAAGAGGTTACAACCAACTTAGAGAGGGCCGCGGCTCAATGGATAGGGGCCGGATATTTGCTGGAGGACTCACGGCTCAAAGAGAAGGGGCCGAACAGTGCTGGAGGAGTCATGACTCAAGGAGAGGGGGCCGAATCTATACCAAAGAGGTCACGGCTCAATCAAATCTGCTCTAGGAAGGGGACGACAACTTCACACAATTTGCAACAACAAACAAGGTAAACCTCAGCTCAGCAACCCTTAACACAGACTTGGCATCAGCAAGGAAGGACCTTCATCACACCAAAGACACATGGACCTGTCAAGAAATTAACCAAGGCTGAACTGGACTGTTGGAGGAGGGCCGCAGCTTCAAAGAGGAGATCTGCTCACTTTGAAAGAGAATATGAAAAGTGTGTTTTAGAATAGAGGAGTAGGACTCTATTTATACTTTAAGCTAGGGTAGGTTAAATAAAAATAATAATTAAAAATAACATGTTTAATTAATATAAATATTAATTAAGCATGTTATAATTAAAACAATTAGTTAATATTTTCACATTAATCCCTAAAGCAAAAACAAAACCCTAAATAAACACAAGCAAGGGTGAAGGGGGGGGGTTTAGGAAGGGTGACTTGGTGGCAATACTTGTCCATTCATTTTCAAGGTGACCTTTTTAACTTTATCATCACTGCATATGGGATACATCTCTCATGTGGTCATGCCTACCTTCAAAGAGGGTCATATACCAACAAACACCTGGTCAAAGACTAGGTGGCCTCAGAACATCTCTGGGGTCTTATCCACCAAGGTACAAGACCAAGGATCAACCCATGTCCCAGACATGGGTACCCTGGAACATGTCCAGGGGCCCTAGACATATCAAGGGACTTTAACTGCTTGGTCCCAGACCAAGAACCCCAGTCATATACTGGGGGCCCTCTTAGGGGTCTTTACTGCTTGGTTGTTAGATTTTTAGGGTAAGAATAAACCAACAGTCTCTTTTTAAAAAATTAAAATAAAACTCCTTTAGATCTGAAGAACAGAACAGCATATAGGGTAATAACAGTAGAATAGGAATCTCAACTTAAAATAAACAATAAAACTAGATCTCTACCAGTGATATGTAAACTCTAACTTGACAGTGAAATCACAATACTCTA
>ML780519.1:442242-458428 GCA_009831015.1 Picea engelmannii | reverse complement strand
GGCAGACTCATTCTCTCCAGGTTACACTTTGTTTAGTGTCGGAGGAATGGCCCAGGGTGAGAAATGGTCCAGGCTCAGAAATCAGAAATAATCCTTCTTCCTTGGTTGAGAAGAATGGGGCAGATAGCCCATTGTTGATATTCAATATTGAGGGCAGATATTCTTTCAAATCTCACAGATGTGAGTGAAAGATTGGCCCAGATGATCATTGTTGATATTCTATACTGAGGGCAGACATTCTTTCAGATCTCATAGACGTGAGTGAAAGATTGGCCCAGTTGATTCAGTTTTTATCATAACATTGTTTCTGTGCAGGTTGCTATCAGATGTTTGTTATAAAGAATATATGACAGTAGATATAGACTAATGTGGTGGATGTGCTCCACTGTTCGTGAGGCAGATATTCTTTCAGAACTCACAGATGTGAGTGAAAGATTGGCCCAACTAATTCAATATATATCATAACATTGTTTCTATGCAGATGTTTGTTATGAAGACTATATGACAGTAGATGAGGACTACTGTGGTGAAAATGTTTCACTGTTCGCAACTATACGTTGCTGATCAAGTACTTGTGTGTTACTTGATGTGGTAGTTAACCATTGGATTGTAGTTGTGTACTACTATGAATAGACACAGTTGTGTTCTATTCTTGTTCTAATTGCCTTGAAGACTATCAACAGATTATTGGAGATAATGATCATTCAGATGAATGATGAACAGAGATTTTCCAGATGGAAAACAGTTTAGAGCTTTTACTCCTCTTGTATCACTCTATGGTGAGAGTGACTTATCCAGCATCATATCTAATTACTCAGATGAAGTATGGTTTCGAGAATTGATGCAGTTGATGGTGATGGTGATGCTCATGATTTAGTCATGAAATAGTCTAGATGACTATATTGATGCTACCGGGTAAATGGTATGTTTTCTGCTCAAGTCCATTACCTGTAAATACCTCTCTAGCTAGGAGGGAGTGTTAATACTATGGTAGTTGCGGAGGTATTTACCTCCACGTGTGAACCTGACGAGAATAGAAGACTCCGGGAAGCAAGGGAAACCCTAATGAGTTGGCTAAAAATCCTAGAAGCCTTGTCGGCTCAATAGGATAATTTATATTAGGTTATTAGCCTCCAAGAGAAGAAGTTGGCCAGAAATAATAATAATACATTGAACAGACACATACCGAGAAGGAGAAGTTGGCCCCAACAAAACTGACAGATCCAGTATAAATACAGGGCGCCAATTCTCATTTGTTGCATCTCAGCAGTTGCAGAGAGAGCCAAATCTGTGCAGGCAGTTGCAGTTTTGGTGCGCAAGTTTCTGGGAGAGCTGGGAAAGTGGTGCATTGGCTTGAATACCTCTTGGCTAGGGTTTGGGACTATCTGATCAGTCTTTTGTGTTGCACTATCCTTGGGGAGAGATGCGTTGTCCTTTGTTTGGCTATCTAGCCTAGGGTTTGCTTCTGGAAGAATTCTCAGTCAAGGTTAAGGTGTTCGGAGGGAGGCTTCGGCCTGTGGTTGGGTGACGAGGGTATCGTCCATGGTAAAATGAGCACAATCTTCTATATTCTAACAAAGGGAAGGGTATTGAAGGTTGTCATCATACCCTTGATCTCCAGGTGAGGGATAGATTCCAAAAAGAGCATGATGATTCTCAAAAAGTGAAGGATAATAGAGCAAAGATTGCTATGCATGGCAGTAGCAAGCTTCGTCCTTCCTTGGGTGTTAGCAATGAGCCAAGGATTGTTCACAAAGCAAGGAAGAGGAGGGCACCAGAGGTAGGAAACGAGATACCCAAAGGCCCTGGAGGACGAGGTGCAGCTTCAGACAACAGATTGATGAAGATGTTCAACAACCAAAAGAGAGAAGAAACAGAGTCAAGAGTGGCAAGGGCGATATTTGCATGTGGCATCCCATTTAATGTGGTTCGGTTCCCCTATTGGAAGGATATGGTGAAGGGAATTAACGAGGCTCCTCAAGGTTCAAGGGGCCAAACTATGAAAAACTCAGAACAGTGTTGCTACAGAAAGAGAGGTCATTGATTCATGATATTCTCAAACCAGTTCACAGCTCATGGACCAGAGTAGGGGTTTCCATTATCTCTGATGGATGGATTGATACAAAGCGGAGGCCTTTGATCAATGTTATTGCATCATCACCAAAAGGAGCGATGTTCTTGAGAGCAGAAGATTGTTCTGGCGAGGTAAAATACAACAAATTCATTGCAGATATTTTAATTTCTGCTATTGAACAAGTTGGGCCAACAAATGTAGTGCAAGTTATCACAGATAATGCACTCGTTTGCAAAGCTGCAGGGTTGATTGTTGAGAGTAGATATAATCATATTTTTTGGACTCCTTGCATTGTCCATAATTTAAATCTCATTTTAGAAGAGATTGAGGAAAAAACTGAATGGATTAAGGAGCTCATAGGGCAAGCTAGGGAGATCATCAAATTCATCACCAACCACCACCAGTCTCAAGCAATGTATCGATAATACTCCAAATTGGAGTTGCTCAAAGTTGTTGAGACAAGATATGCCTCAAACTTCATCATGTTGCGCTGCTTTGTTGAGGTAAAAAATGCATTGATGAGTATGGTGGTGGGTGTGACTTGGGTTGAGTGGAGACAGTCAGATTCAAAGAGAGGAAGTATGGTGCGAAGGGTGTTGATTGATGAGGATTGGTGGAGCAAGGTAGAATTCTTGCTCAAGTTTACTTCATCGACATTTGAGCTTCTCCGAGATGCAGACACAGACAAACCATTCTTGGGAGAGATTTATAATGGCATGGATACCATGGTTGAGAAAACCGTGGAAATTATTACACAGGAGGCTCCCACTCTGTTTTTTGTCGAGGTTGACTTTGTTGAGCATGTGAGGTCCATCATTATTACTAGGTGGAATGGGTTTAACACTCCATTGCACACTTTGGCACATGCTCTAAATCCCAAATTTTATGATGAGGAGTTCATTGCTCTAAGCAATGGGAAGAGGAAGGCCCCACATAAGGACAAGGAGGTGGTTACAGGAGTGAAAAAAGCCTTCCAGAGGTTGTTTCCATCTTCTTAGCAAACAGATGTGAGGGAGGAATTTGGTTGTTTTGCTGTTGGATTAGAGGATTTTGTAGACATGTCATCTTTGGAGGAGAGAAGCACCATGGACCCGATTAAATGGTGGACTTGTCATGGGGCAAATGGTGTATATTTGCAAAGCCTTGCCACTCGTATTCTATCACAAGTAGCAAGCTCTTCATCAACAAAAAGGAATTGGAGCACCTATGGTTTCATTCATTCAGTGAAGCACAACAGATTGGGATCGCAGAAGGCTGAGGATCTTGTATATGTGCATTCAAACCTTCGCTTTGTGTCTCGCAAGGGTAAAGAATATACAAATGGACCTCATAAAGAGTGGGATGTGGATGCAGAAAACCCTGACTTAGAGCTCTCTCTTTCTGCTCTTGATATTGATGATGATGCAAGTGGAAGTGGAATTCAAGCTGCCTCTTGTTCCCATTGAGGCTCTAGTTCTGCTGAACACGCATCTTGTTCTATTTTTGATGATGAGGATGAGGATCAGTATGATTATTGATATGTAATTGTGGTTTCCTTTAGCTCATTTTTTTTTTCATTTTTAGCACATACAACCTCATTTATAAAGGTTGATTTTGGATGTAAAGCCTCATCTATAAAGAATAATTTTGGATTTTTCTACTTGCATCATGTAATGAATGATATTCATCATCTATGGGAGTTAATATGGACATGGTTTTCCTTCTAAAATGTCACTTGTGTATCATTATGTTTTTCTTACAATATAATGCGTTATTTTTTTAAAAACTATATATATATATATATATATATATATATATATATATATATATATATATGGTGTTTCCCCTGGCGTTTCCATTTTTTGAGGGTTTGTTTTGTATCGTACCGGTTTCGAAAACTTGAAAACGTTTCCCCGTTTCGTGCAACTTAGCTCTATGGTAACTTGGGATCAACACATGAAGTTTCTCCTAGAGGAGATGTTAGTTGTATCTGTTACATTAATTATTTATCTCAATATGCTCACATGCTACTAAGTATAATACTTTTCAAGGACTGCTATCTTATCTAATACCTTGACTTAGATTTTGATCAAAGGTTAGTATGATGGTCATAGCTTCAACATGCAACATCGATCAAAATAATATCATAACAAATAGATGCATATCATAATAATCAAACCTAGGTTGCATTATTCCTTTGAATGTGTTGGATCTTGAGATCCTTCTGGATCTATGGCAAGAGATCCCTTCTCCTGCAAATACCCTTTAAAGCTTAACCAATTAAGCATATGTAGGCAGTGGCGCCATCTGGCAGCAGCAGTAATGATCACCAACTCTTAAGAACTTCAAGGGTGACTGCAACTGGTGCTATAGCGGATACTTCAACTAACACCGCAACTGCAATTGATACTGCAACTAGTTCTGAGACTACAGCTGCAACTGCAACTTAGGGTTTTATGAGAAACCCCTAATTTTTCAAACTTCAAATAATGAAATTCTGATCTAGGGGATAGATGCACTGAGCTGAGGCGTGTAAGATGGTGCAGTCAGATTTCTGAAAATCCAAATTTTACCCCTTCAAACTTGACCAACCGATTTCTGGACTGGTGCTTCTGGTTTTTTGGTACTTCTGGTACTCTGGTACTTTTGGTATTTTGGTACTTTGTGAAAACTAGGGTTTCACTTTCCGAGAGATCTACCCACTGAAAAGTTGCACTGAGGATGCCAAAGTGATCCTTGGGGAAGGGCACACTTTTCTAGATGGTTTTGGGGCTGAAATACTTCTTCAATAAAAAGCCCTAATTTGCATGTACGACAACAGTGACATTTTTCACTTTCTCTTGTGAAAGATGCTCTCTTCAGCTTAGCTTTGATACCATGCTAAGGTTTAAGCTATTATTAAGTTTCTTTTCATTTCACTAGATAACAATAGCATAGATAGGATCACTGAGAAATACACAACCACAAGAGACACATCATTTATCCTGGGAAACCCTCATGGGGGAGAAAACCCAACAAAAACTTCTTTAATATAGATAGCCAATACAATGCCAAGAGATAACTCAAACAAATATAGAAAGTCCTCTCCCAAGAATGCGTCTCTCTCTCTCTCTTCCTTCTTCCACTGCAGCTCCAAACTTGCGCTTTGATGTACAAGTGAGTGAGTGAACAAATGAGGCACTAGCCTCTCTTATTTATACAATCTGGTAGGAGCTGAAAGGACGTGTCTTTTCACTGGTAGGGCCGACTTCTCAATCTGGGTGGTTAAAACCACATTAATATATTCTGGGGCCGACTTCTCATTTAACCTATTACAATTAGGGTTTGACCAATCCGCAAAAGGGGATTTGGTCATTTACAATACCCGACATGATCGATCCGCAACCGGGGATTGATCTAATGAATAATACATCAATAATAAATAGAATACTCTTTGCAGTTACATTATTTCCACACACTGGACAACCAAATATCCTCAAGTGGCCGACCTCTGGTTTCTTTCCAGTGAACACCTCTTCAGGTGTCTTGTTTCCCAATATCTTGTGAGGACTTCTATTCTGGACATATACGACTGTATTGGATGCTTCTGCCCATAGGTGCATGGGTAGATTTTGGTCAGGGAACATTGCTTTAGCTGCTTCAACAATTGTTCTGTTCTTTCTCTCTGCAACCCCATTCTGCTTCGGGTTGTAGGGAGTTGTCAACTCCCTCTTAATTCCTGCTTCTCTGCAAAATTCTTTGAACTCATTCAAGTTGTACTCACCTCCATTGTTAGATCTCTAGACCTTAATCTTCCTTTCAAAGAGTTTCTCAACTAAAGCCTTGAATTCTTGAAACTTCTTAAGGACTTCGTCTTTTGCTTTCAAGAAGTAGATCCATGTTTTCCATGAACAGTCATCTATGAATAAGACATAGTATACAAAGTTTGCCTAAAGATGGCATCGTCATCTGTCCACATACATCAGAGTGTATGATATCCAAGATCCCTTTGGATCTACTGTCATTGCTAGTAAAGCTTCCCTTGGTATTCTTACCAAGTGCGCAACCTTTGCATACTCCATCACGTTATACCTGGATGTCTGGTAGACCTGTAACCATCTTGCTCAATACTGGTAGTGCTCTATAGTTTATGTGAGCAAGTGTCCAGTGCCATAGCTCTCTTGAGCTCACATTGTGTACAAGGGATTGTTCTTGGTGTATCCTTAGTTTATATAGTCCTCCCTCTTGGACACCAATCACGGTAGCTTTATCAATGTTTGAATTCTTGGACCATATAAGTACTTGGCCATCGACAAGAGCTACACTAAAACCATTATCTTCTAAAGCGTATATAGACAAAAGATTCTTCCTTAAGCCTTGTACAAATAGAACATCTTTAATGGAAATATGATTGCCTGAATCAAGTTGCAAGGAGGCTTCTCCAAGTCCTTTGACTGCATGCTTGGACTCGTCTCTGTTGAAATATTGTAATTGTGAAGAATATTCTATTTATAATCGAGTTACTTTCTTATAGATCAAATCCCCTTTTGTGGATTGATCATGTCGGGCTTTGTATAAGACCAAATCCCTTTTTGTGGATTGGTCAAACCATGTTTATATGGTGGTAATTAAGAAGTTGACCTCTAGGGCTAATTAAAGTGGTTCTGATCACTACTTGGAGAAGTCGGCCCTGCTTGATGAAGAGACACAACCCTAGCACCTCCAAACCAGTATAAATAAGAGATGATAGCACCTCATTCTCACACTCACTCAAGTCACTCATCTAGTGTGTAAGTTTTGAAGGAAGCTGCAGTTAGAAGAAGGAGAAGAGAGAGGTGCATGATTAGTTTTGGATATTCTTGGTGGTTTGGTCTTTTATCTTGGCATTGTATTGGCAATCTATATTAAAGAAGTTTTTGCTGGGTTTTCTCCCCCATGAAGGTTTCCCATGATAGAATTTTGTGTATCTTGTGATTGTGTTTCTCTTAGTGATCCTGCTTATGCTATTATTGTCTAGTAAATTGAAAAGAACTTAATAGTAGCTCTAAATTTAACATGGTATCAGAGCTAAACTGAGTAGAGCATTTTTCACTGGGTAACCAAAAACGTCACTGTTGTCGTACAAGAAAATTAGGGCTTTTATTGGAAGGGAATTTTTGACTAAAAACCATCTAGGGAAGTGTGCCCTAGCCTAGCGAACTCATTGGCAGCTTCAACACACCTTTTCAGTGGCCAGAGCCTCCGAAAAAGTGAAACCCTAGTTTTTACTGGTACCAAAAAACCAGAAAACTAGGAAACCAGAACTAGTACCAGAAGTACCATTCAAGATTTGCACAGGTCCAGTTTCAAGGGGTAAAACTTGAAATTTTGGAAATCAGACAGCTCCAAGCAAACTCGCCTCAACCCAGTGCAACTAGTCCCAGATCAAAATTCCAAAATTTGAAGTTTGAAAAATTAGGGTTTCCTCATAAAATCCTAAATTGCAGTTGCAGTATCAACACCAACCACAATAGCAGTGGCAGTGAAAGCTTTAGGAGTGATTTTTATTGTCCTAGTGCACCTTACCTTAGCAAATCTCCAACTAACTTTGCAACACCCTTGAAGTTTTTTAAAGGTTTGGTATATATTATGGCTGCTACCGGATGGTGCCACTACCTAAATACTATCAGAGGTATGTACTTACATATGTTTAAATTGTTAAGCTTTAAAGGGTATTTGCAGGAGAAGGGATCTTTTGCCATAGATCCAAAAGGATCTCAGATCCAACACATTCAGAGGAATAATGCACCCCAGGTTTGATTGTTGTGATATGCATCTATTTGGTATGACATTATGAACATCTAGATTGTATGATGAAGTTATGACCTTCATACTAACCATTGGTCAAAAAATTAAAGTCAGGGTATTAGATTGATTAAAGCTAAGATTATAGAGTTTATTCTCTAACTTAGACTTTTGTCAAGAAAGCATATTATCTCAGGACAGGTTGCTATCTTGAGTAAAGGAGACTAGGAAGAAAAGCAACAACACACATTCTTGAGGACAAAGACTTCAGGTTCCAGGTTTGATTGATTAAGTTGATAAGATTCAAACTTATACATGTCATGTTTGATAGCTACCTCATAGTTGTGATAACATACTTGGTAGCATGTGAGCATATTGAGATAAATGCTTATTGTAATCATTTACCAAATATAACTAACATCTCCTCTTGGAGAAACTTCTTGGTTTGTCTCTAGGTTACCATGGAGGAATGATTGATCACAACACTAGAAGAGTGTTGCTCTCAGCATTGTATTTCTTACCTTTAACCCTTGTTGCAGGCGAGTCACAAGTGATAACTTTAAAGGAGCCACTGTGACGATTGTCCTTACTATTGCTTTATTATTATTATAAAGAGTATTATTATTGTCTGTTGTTTCTCCCTTGTTCTTGTTTCGGGTAGGTCACAGGGGCCCTAAGGAAACTATAGTGAAGGTTGCAGGAGGCAACATATTAAATGAGACATGAAGTAGACTATCCAAGTTGTGTACATGACGATATACATCCATGTACCAAAGAAGATGAAGAAGAAACTACTTTTGAAAAACATAGTGTCTCATATGAAGATTGATCCTAATGAGCAAAAGGCTCCAAAGATGACTGAACATTAGACTTGGTCAATGAAGCCACCATGACAGGAAGCAGAATTTGTTTGAAGTCTTACTTAGTTTTTCATATTAAGACTTGGTATTCAACACCAAGTATATCCTGTAGAGATGATGAAGTCCTTGTAGACTCAAAAGAAATCAAGACTCAGAATGAGCCTGATCTCAGAGAGGATCAGATGGGAAAAGGAGACATCTTCCAGGATTGGCAGACAGATTCCATGAGTTGAGAAGACTAGATCGTAGCTTCAGAGATCTCTAGGAGACATGAAATCTCCTGGGAAGATTCCCTTGTTTCAGTGACAGAGAAGGAATCCAGTCAAAAGGATTGGGATATGGATTTTTCCTTAAGATGAGAAAGGAAGTCAATGATGACTCCAAGATTGATCTAACAGATCAAGCATGTTGCAGATAACAGTATAAAGATGTGCAAGCCTGATTTGTGTCCAGAGGATTCTCCCAGGAAGAGGGAGAAGACTATGACGAGACACTTACTCCAGTAATCGAAGAAATAGTTCCAATGTTCATGAAGACAACTAGAACAATCATGATTCTGATACAGTATGAGATCTAGGGGGAGCAATCCCTATATTTGAGATTGAGTTATCTCCAATGCCAGTTGGTGTAGTACATTAGTTGGGTCATGAAGACATGACTACAATAGCAGATAGAGTTACCTCCATGAAAGAAGAAGAAGAGATATCTTTAGTATTAGTTATTGAGCCACTTTCAGATGAAGTTGTTGCCATGATAGAATAGAGTTGCTACCCGTAGGGTTCAACAACTACAGTGAGAATAGAACAAGTCATTCTTAGCTTCAGAAATAGCAGCTGCAAGTGTCGAGTCCCGATTCCAGAAGGAACAGTTGCAGAGAAAGTAAAGAACATACTCTCAGACAGATATTGCTTTGCAGAAAGCACATAGAGCTAGCACATGATTGTGTAGATTTAGTTACAGTTTAACAAGTGTACAAGTTTGGTACAAAGTGATGTGAAAATTTGATTTGAAGTTGAAGATAGAAAGACTCATGTCTGCAGGTTGGAGAAAGCTCTGTACGGATTGAAGCAAGCTTCCAGAGCTTGGTATGGCGGAATTGATAGTTTCCTGATGAGCTTGGGCTTTACCAAGAGTAAAGTTGATTCTAACCTTTACTTCAAGGTTATGAATGATGAGCTAGTTATATTGTTGTTGTATGGGGATGACTTATTCTTAACAGGAGAAGAAAAG
The DNA here is from genome assembly GCA_009831015.1 of Picea engelmannii. Lineage (NCBI taxonomy): Eukaryota > Viridiplantae > Streptophyta > Pinopsida > Pinales > Pinaceae > Picea > Picea engelmannii. The sequence goes on along the minus strand of ML780519.1, from coordinate 448,522 downwards.
CTCATCATAGATTGTAAGAAGAAGTTTGCTGCAGAATTTGAGATGAAAGACCTAGGCCTGATGCATTACTTCTTAGGTCTTGAAGTTTGGCAGAGCCCAGAGAAGGTCTTCCTTAACCAAGGAAAGTATGCAGTTGAAATACTGAAAAGATTTGACATATTGGAATGTAAATTCATGAACACACCCATGGAAACTAAGTTGAAGCTTCTGGTTGATACTTTGTCAAAATTGGTTGATGCTACTCTATATAAACAAATCATTGGATCGTTGATGTATCTGACGAATATCAGGCTAGATATATGTTTTGATGTGAACACCTTGAGTCAGTATCTGGTAGAGCCCAGACGTGTTCACCTTGTTGTTGCAAAACATGTGATGAGATACCTTAAGGGTACGTTGGAATATGGTCTCTATTATACTAGAGATTATGACTTCAGACTGTATGGATATACTGATTCAGATTGGGCTGGAAGTGTTTCTGATAGAAAGAGCACTTCAGGATGTTGTTTCAGTCTGGGGTTAGCCATGACTTCATGGCAGAGCAGGAAGCAATCCAGTATTGCTCTCAGCACGACGAAAACATAATACATTGCAACATGTTTCACCAGTTATGAAGCTATATGGCTTCGGAAGTTGCTGACAGGTCTAATCGATCTGGAGATGGAAGCCACTGTGATTCTATGTGATAACCAGAGTTGCATAAAGATGACGGAGAACCCAGTGTTCCATGATAAGTCGAAGCACATAGAGATCCGGTATCACTACATTCGTGATATGGTGCAGAGGGGAGCTATAAAGCTCCAATATGTTGGCACAGATGAGCAGGTTGCAGATATGTTGACCAAGCCTCTGTCTCGTGTAAAGTTTGAGTACTTTCGAGACAAGCTTGGTGTTGTTCGAAAAGACCTCCCTTGAAAGGGGGAGTGATGTTGATGATGCTATAATATCCTGACCAACAACGGGTAGCTCCATTAGGATTTTATATCCTAGGGGATTGATCATCCCTGGGCAGATCTCGAAGGTCCAGTAAGGACAGTCTGTTAGAGTACCTATGCATGTATATGCCAACTGTGGCCAGTAGTGGTAGCTCCGTTAGGATTTTATATTCTAGGGAATCTTTTGATTCTTGGGCAGATCTCGAAGGTTCGGTAAGGACGGTCTGTCAGAGTACCATGTGGAAGCTTGTTGGATATTATATCCTAGGGAATCTTATGATTCCTGGGCAAATCCCGAAGGTCCGATAAGGATGGTTTGTCAGAGTACCACAAAATGTTGTTGTTGCACCTACCTCATTATGTTGCCATATGATGATGATGTTATCTCAACCTCGTGTTGATGATATTGTTATCTCAACCTCGTGTTGATAATGTTGTTGTCTCAACCTTGTGCTGTTGATGTTGTTGTACTAGCTTCATGCTATTGACGCTGATGTTTCAGCTTCATGCTAAAGATGATGATGATGTTGCTACTTCAGCTTCATGCTGAAGATGTTGATGATGGTGTATCAGTCTTGTACTGATTGATGATGTTGTATTAGTGTTATACTAATTGATGTTGATGCAGATAATGATGATGCTACTCAAGCTCCATGCCGTGAAAGATGATGTTGTTGATGATGAGAAAAACTTCCGATGATTTATAGATATGCAAGTCAATGATCCAGATGTTGATGATGATGCTGCCCTCTCCTTCTCCTGATGATGTTGTGTTGGGTTATGTCAGTAGAATACCCTTCTTGTTAAGGGGGAGTGTTGAAATATTTTAACTGCGAATAATATTCTATTTATAATTGAGTTATTTTCTTATAGATCAAATTCCCTTTTGTGGATTGATCATGTTGGGCTTTGTATAAGACCAAATCCCCTTTTGTGGATTGGTCAAACCATGTTTATATGGTGGTAATTGAGAAGTCAACCCCTAGGGCTAATTAAAGTGGTTCTAACCACTAATTGGAGAAGTCGGCCCTGCTTGATGAAGAGACACAACCCTAGCGCCTCCCAGCTAGTATAAATAAGAGATGATAGCACCTCATTCTCACACTCACTCAAGTCACTCATTTAGTGCGCAAGTTTTGAAGGAAGCTGCAGTTAGAAGAAGGAGAAGAGAGAGGCGCATGGTTAGTCTTGGATATTCTTGGTGGTTTGGTCTTTTATCTTAGCATTTTATTGGCAATCTGTATTAAGGAAGTTTTTGTTGGGTTTTCTCCCCCATGAGGGTTTCCAAGGATAAAATGTTGTGTATCTTGTGATTGTGTTTCTCTCAGTGATCCTTCTTATGCTTTTATTGTCTAGTAAATTGAAAAGAACTTAATAGTAGCTCCAAATTTAATAGTCTCCAAGCTCCACTTGAATGGTTGAGTATTTTTCTGTTAGATTTGAAAGAAAATTTCTGAATCCGGTCATGTGCTTGGAAGCACTGCTATCTATAAGCCAAGTATCACTTCCGTGAGTGATAGTCCTTGTGAATGCTGAGACAAATACAAATTCTTCATCCTTCGCCTTGTGATCTTCGGTATCTGCTGCATGTGCATGATGCTTCTTTTTTCCTTTTTCATGTCTATGAGGACATTGAAAAGGGAAAGAAGAAGCATAATGTCCCACCTTCTTGACGTATCTTTCTTGTAGCGGGGTTTCTTTGATTTCTTCGGATTGACATCTTCCCTTTCTTTTATCTTCTTCACATGAGTAGCAAGGGCTTGATTTTCATCATCATTTGTTTTCTATGTTTTGGATATTAATTTGGATTCCTCTTGGGTGCAATCTGACCATAACTTGTCAAATTTGGGCAATTTCTTTCTTGCGCAAATTCCTTGGACAAATGGGTCCCAAGAGGAAGGGAATCCGTTGAGTGTGGTGGTAACAAGTTCAGCGTCATCTGTGGAGTCTCCAATTGTTGCTAACTGGTCTTTGATCTACGAGATCCTCATGAAATAGTTAGAGACTGTCTTTGACTTGTTCATTGTTACGTTTCTGAGTTGATGCCTTAGTGTAAGCTTTCGGCTGGTATTCTTGCTTTCATAGAGTCCAGTTAGGGCATCAAAGATTTTCTTCGGTGTCTTTAGTTCTGATATATTTAGTATCAGATGATCCTTGATAGAGTCTGTCAGGATCCTTTTGGCCTTGACTTCATTCCTTTTGAACTTTGCATCGGCTTCTTCTTTTTCGGGTTCTGGAAGCACCTTCTTAACATGATCCAATAGTTCATTCTCTTCTAGAATGAGAAGTACCTTATGCTTCCAGGATCTAAAGTTATTTGCTTCATCCAATCTATCTTCAACTCTCATACTAGTTGACATTTTTGCCGATAGAAACCCTAGATCTGAGAAATTTCAAATTTCTGATCTTTCACGAAACTGCAACCAGAGTGCTGCAGGGGGTGAGCTAGGGTAGGGTGAACTGCTCTGTGGTGGTTTTAGTCCCAACGTCTTGGAACTAGTGCTCAACGAGCTTGACAAAGAAAATGTTGCGACTGCAGTTTTCAAGATGTTCCTCCCAGCTATTAAACTGTCTTGAAGGTAACCAACTCCAATACCAAGTTAGAATTTCTTTACTTATAGTGCAGTAGTGTTATCATTGTTCTTTTACTCCTTTATCATTAACAGTTATATTCTGAATAATAATAGTATCATAAACAATAGACAAGAGTACACAAGAGATTTATCCTGGGAAAAACCCAACAACCTTTCTTAGATAGATTCCGTCCACAATAGTCCAACCATACACCAGCTCTCAAGAGCAACATACAAGAAAGAAACCCTAGCACTAGTCTAGTGCACAAGCTAGTGCTCCCAGCTGCAGTGGCAACACCATACAAGTAGAGCGCACCTCCTCAGAGAGATAGCACACTAGAGAAAGCCACCACCAAGAATAACCAAGAACCTCAGATACTGCTGCACTGCATCTTCTTCTTCTCCTCCTTAAACTTGCGCCTTCTTCTTCATGAGAGAGAGTGAGTGTGTGTGTGTGTCAAAATGAGCTAGACGTCTCCCTTATTTATAGTCTTCAAGTCACCTGGCTGGGCCGACTTCTTCTCTGGGGATGTTATTTTCACTTTATTCTTTTCCTTGTGGGTTGAATTCTCTTCTGAGGTATTCTTCCGCTGTTCAATGGTCTTCCTAAACTTCCGGAATCTTCTTCTCTTCTAAGAAAGGTTGTCTAGAGGAAAGTTCTTCCTGCAGTTACCAAAACATCAACAGACTGCACCTGCCAGTTCTTCTGATCCTACTTCTAAGGAACACACACACACCCATGTAATTGTGAACATGTGGGCGACAAGAAGGGACCCTGCGATCTAGAAAGAATGATAAGAAGAACAAAACATGCATCTTGAAAACGAGAACAAAAATGTTTGGGAGAGAATAATGTAGCCCAGCTTCCAAAAAAAATAAAATTGCTGGTCCTAACTTTGTCCCTTTCTGCTATATATCCACTCTGATTTCCTTTGGCATTCTCTTCCCTAGTTTCTGGGGTATCCTCGTGTGTGTGTGTGTGTGTGTGTGTGTATATATATGTAAAATCACCACGGTATATAGGATACACTTTCTTTGTTACTCATATCTTTCATGATGTTTCACCTCAAGCTTAAAACATTAATATACTTCATAACAATTAATGCGACTTTGTGAGGTCACAATGATTAATGGCGGCAATGCCTCTTCTTTCTGGGCATGGCTTTTACCCTGGTAGTGTCCCTAGACCATGGGAGTACTGCAATTGAGGCCACGGAGATGGGGTTGCCTATCCAGCATATAGAAGCAGCTGGCCAGCCCTCACTGGAATCCAGCTAAATAGATCCACATGGTTCTGATTGGTCAGGTTGGTTTCAGGTTTTTCTGAGGACATGGGTCAATTTGGCGAACCCTCAAAACCCTTGTCACACAGTGTAACCATGGAACCATGATCCATTTCCAGATTCTGATCAGTCAGCATCATGCCCAGCAAATGCTGCTTTCTGTTTGTTGTTTAAGCCAAACCCATAGATATGCATATAACTGCCTCTATGTCGTGCCGACTCAATGAAATGATATTCACAGCAGACCGGTGTTTGCTGATTTTTCAGATGCTAATGTTTTTTATGGAGGGCATTAGTTTACCCTGCAATGATACGGAGGGAAGCAATATTTTACTGTTGTAGTAATTCCTCTGACCAGAATCCAGATTCTTTGCTGCCTGCTGCCTTCTATTATCTTTATTGTTCATGCGTTTCTTCTCTTATATTTCAGCTTAGTTGCAGAGTATGAAGGTTTGAAAAGATTGGATTGTGCAATCCATAGGACACAGGAGACTGCACTCACACTGTAGACTTATTTATTTATTTTGTTATTTTGCTGATTGAAACAGTTCAGTCTGGACTCTGTTTCAAGTTTACATCAAGATGCATTCTCCATCAGTTGCTTTGATAGGCCTTTTTGATGGGTTTCCTCCTAACGGACTTGAACACTGATAGTTGTCTCTAATAGTTACTGCACTGCTTAATTTTTCTCATTTTAGTCCATTTTAAGCACTTTATCAGCTACCAGCCAGGAAAATTTTGGTGTCCTGGAGGGATGAAGGACTAAGTTGATTTCCTCCTGCATAATAGAAACAGTTGGAAAGAATGAGTCTCTTATACCAATTCTTACTACCTGGCGTAATAACTGTACTTTTTTTTCTTCATGAAATACATATCCCAGGGAAACCCACTGGGCACTTCCCCTCATTTCTAAGATGGTACCCAGGGTAAACTGGATTCTTCAGGGCTTAAGGTCGATACAACAATATACTCATCAAGAGCCCAAATGTCACTTGTGGGAATTGATCCTGGGTGGGAAAAATAATACTCGTCGACCACCCAGGCTAGACCCAATTGACATCATAGTAACTGTGCTTGCACAAATTGTACAAAGATATATTATAATAAATGTATAATAATTAATAAGGTGATGCAATAAATTATAACATGTCACATTATATAAATATACATTGAATAGTCATGTCTTTTGTATATAGCCTATGTTGCACGAGTTTTTGGAATGTGGGAACGTTGGGAATGTAGATACGAGTGTCTGGAACAAGTAGAAGTTTCTCCCAAATTTGCAGGAAACGTCAAGTTGAGAGGGGCAATATTATATATTAAAAAAATATAAAAAATATTTTAAATTACAATGTATCGAGATAATGATACATTTTAAATTTTATTTCAATAAAATTGAAGGTCAATCCAACAACATTGCTCCTACTGGAACAACTACAATATTGAAATTACTAATTTAATTTGTGTTGATAATTATATGAATATATTT
>ML780519.1:394536-424577 GCA_009831015.1 Picea engelmannii | reverse complement strand
TTTTTTTTTTCAATCCAATCAATGGGAACCTTCAGTAGAGTGCAATTTTCCTATCCAGCTGATTGATTAATTCATCAATCCTTTCTCCTATTGCAATGTGAACCAAATTATTGGGGCTATGATTAAATTGATCACCTCAATTTTCATCTTGCCTAATTTTCTGCTATCAATGTATCCTCATATTGGAGGAATGCCAATGCTCCTAGTCTTGGTTCAGCTTGCTTTTCCAAAACTGAAGTCAGAACATTTAGATTTTTTGTTTTTCAAGGCCAAAGGGTTAAGAAAATGTTTCGAGGGTAGCAATGCCATCTAACTATATATATGCATTACATATTTGACGTCAGTAGAAAAAGGGCACATAATTGAAATCTTATTTTGAAGATCTTGAACTTGAAAATGTTGTCAAACAAGAAGCTGTTAGATCAGTTTGGATGCATACTTCAATGGAATTCCCATTCATCTCAAGCTTGCTACCAATGGGAGTAGAGACCAGCCCGACTGTTCTTAGAATTTCGTGCCCCCAATGTATTCGGTTACTTGGAACCAAGTATGTTGTTACTGAACTAGTCCGAGGGAATAAATAAATCGTAACTTCATTAAAAACAAAGATCTTGGATTCCAACAATAACAAGAGCTTCATTTTGTTTTAAATTACCATTTTACCAAAATGCAAAGTGGTTGTTACTTTCCTCCAAATATGGTCTATAAAAATAATGAAGAAAACTGAAATAATTTACAAGTCAGTACTGTCATAAAAATTACACAGAACTACGTTGAATAAATTAAAATTATTGTAAAATTTCAACATATTTTTTTTAAACAAAGGTTAGTAACCCTAATCTAAACTACCTCAAAAAGACAGGAAAAACCAAAACAGAAAGGAAAATAGAATTATCACATTCAAATTATATGTTTATTTACTAATAATTGATATGCATCCCATGAAAATCTATGATTTATAAAATGGAGGTACCTAAGAAACATGTCTTGGATGATGATATGTACTTCCAACGATGACAAGATTTAACATATATATTTGCAGTGAGGAAGAGATGAAGTGAACATCTTAAAGATAAATTTAGCAAGCATGTATAAACTATATTGAATCCACCATGGTAGAGAGGCAAGGAAATGTGTTAAGGGTAAATATTTTTTTAACGGAATCACTTAACAAAATTCTTTGGGAAATATGTGCATATTTCACTATTTTGATTTAAGAAGTGACAAAAGACCTTTATTTATGCAATTCAATGGCATTTTAAAGGCAATATTATCTTAAAGGGTTCAAATTGATACTTTACAAAATTAAGTTAACCAAGGAGTGGTGTATTCAAGAAGAAGATAGAGAAAGTAGAAAAGTTCCTATCTTAGAGAAGAGGTTTGAAAAAGGAACCATTGAACATAACCTCAAGAACTTATCAAATTGGATGGCTCCCATTTTACCCTAGTTTCGTTAGCTGTTTTGGTTCCTTTCTGCTTGAATGGCATGAGGCAAGGTTTCAGATATGCTTCCTTTAAGCCAACGTTGAGCAAGTCCCTTGTTACTCCCATAATGTTGGTGCCCACATACATTCGTCATTTAAGGAAGGTAGCAATTCCTACAAATGGGCTCCAAAAATCTACTCCAATTTGCTTATTCTCGTCATTTGTGAACATCAATAAAATTTCATTCCAATTTCATTTTTTTTTAGTGCGACCTTCATCCTCCTTTGGTTGGCAATGCTCTAGAAACGGGTGTGTCCTTTTTCTAGGCCTATTCCAACCACTACGCCCCTTGGGCTAAAACCTGTTTTGTTGGGCTTCTATTTTCAAAGTAACTTTCTTGTTTTGCATGGTTTGGTTTTGTTGTTGAAGTGTTTTTGTTTCCTTAGAAAAACGAGCTTCCATTCTCTTCATAGCATCAAACAGAATTGTCATCATCTCATTTTAAAAAATAATAGTGTTGACAACATTCTTCTTGGGTTCACTCTTAGTCCTATAAGAGCTTGCTTGATTGGATCTTTCGGAAGAAGTTTAGTTCTTTTCAACCTTGATGGCAACTTGTTAAGCAATTGCAAGGTTTTGAGGATCTTGTTGTCTCAAATGAAAAGTCATTTCTCCATCAAAAGAATCCAAGTAACTAATGCAAATTGCTTGCTTTGGGGTTTGTTATTTTGATTTAGCTTTTGGACAATTTGAGAGAACCTTTTATTGAACTCTTCCAGTCTCATTCTCATTTTTCTCTCATTTTTCTTGGCTTAACTAAGGGAAACCAACAAGTATCTATTGTTTTTTTTTTCACCCCATTTCTCCATAAAATCATTTTCCAATTGTTTCAATGTACTAATGCCATTGGCAAGTAAATATATGAACCAATATGATGCATCATCTTCCAAGGAAAGTGCAAATAACCTTATTTTACATCCTCATAATTTGTGGCAAACTTGTTGACCATATTCTTCAACTTTCTCCAATGGTCTACTGCTCACACAACATTATAATTCCCTTGAAAAGTTGGAAACTTATCAATAGCTTTCTCAGGAATATCATGTGGATAACCTTGGATGTTTGTAAAATTGAAAGGCCTATTCAACTCAACAATCCAATCACCCATATGACTTAAGTGGCTTGTACACTAGCAATGTCAAATAAATATCGGATCTCTTCAACAATATGAGAGTCTAGGTAATCTTAAAAAATTTGGGGTTCCTTGATCCTATGAATTCGTTTGTGGAAGTATCTTTTAGGCTCTTGGATCAAAGGAAAAATGCCTTGAGAAGATCTCCTTGTAGAGTTTCTCTTGGGCAAGGGTTTGTTTCATGGAATCACCAAATAAACATATCCAAAGCTCATCAAAATTGAATACAAGAATTCTAAACTCGGTAAATGAACTTTCTCTTTGACAATGGTGAAAAAATGTTAGTACTCAAATTCTCACTAAAGGAAAAGTCCTAACCTTCGTAGGAGTGCCTAGAAGCAACTACTAGGCAAGCCACCCACTATCACCTAGATGGCCTTGCCTCTCTCTTTAAGGATAAGAAAAGGGCTTCCTAACCTAAAGAGGGTGTTCCTATGGTCAATCAAACTAGGTTTTTGTGTAGAAATGGGAGTTCCACTAACTTGGCTTGACTAAGGAAAGTAGCGACTAAAAACTACTGACTCTCAAGGTTGGAGGCAAATTGGAATGTGTAAGTGAATTATTAAACCTTTAGGTTGAACTAGCTTTTAGTGAGATGTGACCCATGTGATTATGGAATAAAAGGAGATTTTGATGGAAAGCTACATGGAAATGGTATTGCATGCAAGTAGACTGAACTATGCTCAATCATACAATGATGTCAACTATGTTAAGGAATTCTTGTTTAGATAAGATGCATTGAAATGAAATTTAGACGAAAAGGAACCACAAGATTTAAACCAAGAACATGTTGTGACTTATAGAAATTAATTTGTGCACTTGAAATGTATACACGTTGCAATAATAATTCTAATTTGAAAAATAACATATGAAGATTCAATTTTATCCCAAAGCATGCAACTTATCAAACCATAGATAATGAAACCATGGAAACCAAGATTGATTTTGTTACCAAGATACTATATCCTTGGAAATAATTTCACTAGAATCCATGCCAAATGTTTGCTATAGATGTGGATCTGTGGGAACATATTTACAACACCATGTGGACGTTCTTAGAAAGCATGTCCACAAGCCAGATTTTTGTTGATGTTTTGGCAACTTTGGAAGGTCATTCTCCAAGTTGGAAACCAGAAGAAACCCCAGAAGATGATGAAATAGCTCAGAAATCAGGTTGGCCCAGTAATTTTCCATTTAGAAGTCTAGAAATAAGAAGTCGGCCCCAGAAATAAACTCCCAGATTGGTAAAATCGGCCAAGAAAGTATAATGGCGAATTAGTATAAATAGCCCATCAAATTGGCTCCTTTTCACTCAAGAATGTCGCTCCTCTTACACAGAATTTCGCAGATCAAGAAGGAAGACAAGTTGCAGCAAGGAAGACATTTTCTCCTGGATTTTTATCTCTCTCTTTGGATTGCTATATTCTCAGGGCACTCACTCTCTCTTGCTAGGGTGAGTTTGTCTATTGTAGGGATATTCTTCTTTGTATCAACACAAGAGTCTTGTGCTAGGTTTTCTAGGGTTTGATCTTCTGGTGATCTTAAAAGATTGTTCTTCAGATTGGAAAGATTTCTTCTAGAGAAAAGTTGGTTGGGTTTTTCCCGTGAGAGGGTTTTCCCAGGATATATCTTGTGTCACTTGTGCATGGTTATCTTTCTGTGATCTTTTAATTAGGTTAATATTTTCAGTGCAATTATTCTATGATTTGGAACATAATAAACTAATTGTCAAGATCTGAAAATAAGATAAAACTTCAACATGGTATCAGAGCTAGGCCAATAAAGAGCCATTGCACAAGCAACAACAGACCATATTTGAAGAAGTGTTGAATTATGGGGTTGAAACTTGCCATTTGAAGTCCTCCCTACCTCAAGATAGTACGCCCTATTCCAGCGCACCTCCTGGTGCTGTCAGATTGCAGTTTGGACGAATTTGAATTTTTAGGGTTTGGAGGCTTATTCAAGATGAAGCCCAATTTCAGAGTAGAAGATATATTGGAAGGTGCCACTAACTTCATAGTGGAGAAGACTAAGATACTTCTTATCCTAAAAGAAAATGATCTTTGAGATTACATAAACCAGGACATTCCTAAGCCAGAAGAAGATGAAGAGAAGGTGAAGCACATGAAGAAAGAAGTAATGACTAAAAGGATCCTGGTAGACTATTTTAGAGAACATTTGATTCCACACATTGCAGAACTAAAGACTGCCAAGGAAATGTACAAGGCCTTGGTAAAAATATTTGAAAGAAAGAACATCAATAGAAAGTTAGCTTTAAGAAATCTACTCTGATGCATCAAGATGTCGAAGACAAATTCAATCAACACATATTTAACAAAGATCTTTGCGATAAGAGATCAACTTAAAGCTATTGGAGATAATGTTCTAGACACAGAACTTGTCACTATATCTCTTAATGGATGACCAATATCATGGGATCCATTTATTCAGAGCATTTGTGGACGTGAAAAGTTACCGAAGTTTGGCAGACTATGGTTTGATTGTGTTCAAGAAGAAACCAAAATGCTATCCAGAGAAAACTTGTAGAAACCTCCGGAAGAAGAGGAAGAGCAAGCTTTTGCATCCCATGCAAGAAAAGGGAAAGGGGAATTCTGGAAGAAGAATACATGACCATCAAGAAAAAAGAGGGATCTTTCAAAGATCCAATACTACATTTGTGACGAGTTTGGTCACTATGCTAGAGATTCTCCTCAAAGGAAAAGAAACGAAAAGAAGCATGCATCGATAGTCGATGTTAAGCCACAAAAGAAGACTAAATTTGATGATGATCTGCCAAGCGATTATTTCTACTAAAATACATCAAGAGGACTTCTACAAACTGTAAGTATAATCTACTTATTTTAATTTTCTTTTTTATTGGGCCATTTTCCCTGGTACGGGAGCCCATTGTTAAGTAGGTATTTTGATTCATTTTTATATTGGACCATTTTCCTTGGTACAAGAGTCTATTTATTATTCTTCGTAGGGCTATTATCCTTGTATAGGAGGCCACATTTTATTTTTGGTAGAAGGGTCATTATCCATGGTACGTGAACCCTTATCTTTAATTCGGTAGAGGTGTCATTATCCTTGGTATGGGAGTCCCATGTTCTAGGTTAAGAACAATAAATGTAGGACAACAGTGTTAGAAAAAATGGTGTGCTCATTTAACCATAGACAATATAGCAATATTGTCTCCCAACCATAGGCATAAATGCCACCCTCGAGCACCTTAAACTTTACAGAGAGAAGAATTTCAGTAGAAAATCAATTGCCGACCAAGGCTAGTGCACCAAGCATAATAACCAAAGACCAATAAAAAAGTCCAAGCCAAAAAATCCAAAAATACAAGTCGCAGTAGTAGTAGTTGCAGCTGCAACTACTCTCCAAACTTGCGCACAACTGAGTTTCTGCAGTTGCGAGTGAGTGAGCTCCAAAAGAGATATGGCGTCATGTATTTATACTGCTCCTTCTTAGCTGTCTGGGGTAACTTCTCTTCCTGGAGGCTACTAACTCGATATTAATATTTGTCTTTAGCCAACTTGTCTTCTAGGGTTATGTCCAAGGCTTTAGGGTTTCTCTTGCTTCCCAGAATTTTCTAGTCTCGTCAAAGGTTACAAGTGGAGATTAATACCTCCCGTAGCTACCATAATATCAACACACACACCTAGCTAGGGAGGCATAGAAGACAATGGTCTTGAGCACAAACAAACCATTCAACCGATAGCATCAACATAGCCACACAGGCTATCTCATGATCAAATCATGAGCACCATCATCACTATCCAATTGGATAATCTCCATGGAAATCAGAACAATGCCATCCAATAGAACAATACTGTGTCTATTCATAGTAGTATACAACTACTATATGGTGGTACACCACTCTCAGTAGCACACTGCTACTAACCAGTGACCCATAATCACTATCAGTGGATCACATCCACCACAGTAGCATACAACTATTGTCCAGAGACATACAGTCTCTACAACAATCATATCATCTGATATCAATCTGGATAAACAATATCATGATACAAACTGAGTCATCTAGGCCATTCTTCCACTCACATCTGTGAGATCTAGAAGAGCATCTGCCCTCAGAAAATAAAACATCACCCATGGGCTATCTGGACTATTCTTCTCAAGCATAAAAGAATAATTGTCCCTGATTTCTGAGCCTGGACCATTCACCTAACTGGGCCATTCCTCCGGCACTAATCATAGTGCAACCTGGAGAGAATGAGTCTGCCCTAGGGAATGTCTGTCCCTGATTGTTGAACCTGGACCATTCACCTAACTAGGCCATTCCTCCGGCACTAATCATAGTGCAACATCGAGAGAATGAGTTTTCCCTAGGGATTCATTGTCCTGACCATTTCCTAAGGAAATGATTGTCCTGCACCAACCTCCAAAACGAACCATTCTTCGAAACTTCTCACAACTGTGAACTTCAAAAGAATGATTGCCCAACGAGGCAGACCATTCTACTTGACCACTACTCAGAGTGACTGCCAAGAAGAATGACTGCCCTAGACCATTCCCCCACACTGGCCATAAGGAGAATCATTATCTATGGTACATCAACAATCTATCGGACCATTTTCATTACGAAAATGATTGTCCGATTTGGACCATTTTCTGAACTGGAAAATTCATGTCCGTCATAAATCTCGAACCACTTTCCAGACTGGAAAGGAACTGCCCAACCTGGACCATTTTTCAAACTGGAAAATGACTTCCCATGAATCAATAATATGTATCAGTGCTCCCTCCCAACCTGGGGAGCCATCTCTTCCCTTTCAGCTAAGGGAGTTATCTCCACAAGCCCCATCTTGTCTCGTGAGTATGCAAACTTTATCCTAGACAAAGCATTTATCAGAATATCTGCTATTTGTTCATCTATGGAGATATACTGGAGTTTAACTTCTCATTCCTGGACTTTATCACGAATAAATTAGTATTTGATCTCAATCTGTTTCGACTGGTCATGAAACACTGGGTGTTCTGATAGCCTCATACAACTTTGATTGTCACAGTATATTATGGTCAAATCTGGTACCGGATCAAATAATCCAAAAATCAACGTACTCAACCATACTGCTTCTGTACATGCCTCACATGTTGCGATATATTTTTCTTCTGCTATGCTGAGTGCGACATGTTTTTATTTCCTGCTGGCCCATGATATTATAGCAGAGCCTAAGCTAAAACACATCCTTGAAGTACTCCTTTTGTCTTCTGCACTCCCTGCCCAATTTGAATCGGTGAATCCATGAAGTTCTATATCACTAGATGAAGTGTATCTTAAACCATAGTTTAGCGTCCCACGAATGTATCTTAGAACATGCTTTGCAACTATCCAATGCTCATGTATGGGTTCCACCTAGAACTGGCTTAAGGTGTTTACAACAAAGCAAATATCTAGTCGAGTATTCACTAGATACATCAACAACCCAATCAATTGCCGATATAGGGATGGGTCTACTAGATCAAAATCTGAGTCTCTTACTTTTCTTATATCTGTGGTCATAGGAGTGGCCATGGATTTGCAATCCATCATTCCAAATTTTGTGAAGAATCTTCACTGCATACTTTCCTTGTCCAAGGAAGACTTCACCATGCTTATGCCATACTTTTAGTTCCAAGTAATAGTGCACGAGACCAAGATATTTCATATCGAACTCAGAAGCTAGTTCCTTCTTACACTAGGTGATGAGAGACTCTGCACTTGTCAAGAATAAGTCGTTGACATATAGCAGTAGAATCACAGGTGCATTGCTCATAACTTTGTAGTAGAGATTTGGATCTGCATGACTCTTAGAGAAACCAATTCTTATTAAATAGTTGTCTATTCTGGCATACCAAGATCTTGGAGCTTGTTTGAGTCCATATAGGGCTTTCTTTAATATGCAAACATGAGTGTCTCTGGAATGTACTTCAAAGCCTTGAGGTTGTTCAATGTATACTTCTTCTTCAATTGCTCCATTGAAAAAAAAAATTCTTTACATCCATCTGATGTAGACTCCATCCCATGGAAGCAACAAGAGACATAATGGCTCTAATAGAAGTATATATGGCAATAGGAGCAAAGGTTTCGTCATAATCTTCTCCCTCCTTCTGGGAGAACCCTCTAGCTACGAACCTTGTCGTGTATTTTTCCACTCTTCCATTTGTTGAATGTTTGATCTTATAGACCCATTTTGAAGTTACCACTGATTTTTCTTTGGGTCTAGGCATGATTTCCCATACGTCATTTTTCATGATGGATTGGTGTTCTTCTGTCATCACTTCTTTCCATTGTTTCTTCTGAGTTGCTTCTTCAAATGTGGTGGGTTCTTCATTTATAAGCTTTGTCATACATGCTGCATAGCTGGAGAATCTTTTGGGATTTTTTCTTTCTCTGAAGGTGCCATTTGGGGCTTTGAGTATTTTTGCTTCTTGTAGAGTAGCTTCAAGCCAGGCTAGACGTTTTCTAGTTTTGGGTACAGTGATTGATTCAATAGGTTCACATGGTTGCATCGGATGATCAAGTTGTTCTGGTTCTTCATTCTGACTTTTTGGAAGATAGGTGCTTTCTTATTTAATCTCTTCATATTCTACTTCTTCTATGGATTCTTCTATAGATTTCTTGAAAGCCATCTTCTCATTGAGGGTTACATCTTTGTTGACTTCAATCTTATGTTGTTCTAGAATATAGATTATGTAGGATTTGGATGATTCACTGTATCCAACAAATATGCCCTTCTTTCTTGAGGGTTCTATTTTCTTCCTTTTATCCTTGGGGATATGAATGTAAATAGGGCACCCAAAGATTATTAAGTTTTCCACATTGGGTTTCTTTCCCGAGAAGGCTTCTTCTGGAGTCATATCCTTTAGTATGCGATGGGGACTTCTGTTCTGAACATATATTGTTGTCATGGCTGCTTCTCCCTATAAATACATGGATAAAACTTGATCATTCATTAGTTCCTTCACGGTTTCCTCAATGGATCTATTCTTCCTTTCTGCTACACCATTTTGTTGAGGATTATGAGGAACGGTTAGCTCCCTCCTAATCCCTATTGATTTGCAAAAGGAAACAAATTCCTTGGATGTGTATTCTCCTCCATTATCTGTTCTCAAAGTCTTGATTTTCTTGTTTGTGAGGTTTTCTATTTCTGCTTTGAATTCTTGAAACTTGCTGAAAAATTCATCCTTTGTCTTCAGGAGATATAACCAAGTCTTTCTTGAGTAATCGTCTATGAAGATTACATAATAAAGAGGACCTCCTATATATTTGACTGGCAATAGACCGCAAACATATGAATTTATTAGATCTAGGATTTCCTTAGATCTATTATAGTTGCTTGAGAATGGATTCTTAACATTTTTACCAAGAGCACATCCTCTGCAAATTCCTTCATGTGTAGATTGTAGTTATGGTATTCCTTCAACTATTTTCTTGAGAAAAGGTAATGCTTGATAGTTAAGATGAGCATACCTTCTATGCCAAATTTCATTGGGATTGACTTCATCATGTATAAGAGCTTCATCATTATGTTCTAGTAGTATGTATAATCTGCCTTCATGAGTTTTAATGTCTCTAGCATTTTCTATGTTGGAGTCTCTAGACCAAGATAGTACTTTACTGTCTACAAAGGCTATTCTATTTCCTTTGTCTTCTAGGCAAGATATGGATACAAGGTTATTTTCTAAACCAGGTACATATAAGACATTACTCAAATGAACATTGTTACCTGATTTCAATTTGATGGAGGCTTGACCAATTCCTTCCACTAGATAGGTGTTCTTGTCTCCAAGTTCTACCTTGTAGGATGTCTTCTTTTCATTCAAACTGGAGAGTTTTACCTGGTCTCCTATCATATGCCTGGAAGCTCCACTATGAATTATCCACATGTCATATTCAAGAGTTCCTGTAAGAGATGAATAATGTAGATGATCTGTCTTTTCATTCATGATTTTTGTTTACTGATCGTTAGTCAAACTTTGTCTTTGACTGGTCAAACATTGAATTTGACCCAAAATCTCAACTTTAACATTTTTTCCTTTTGAGAGTGCCAAGAGGTGTGCTGGACTAAGGCGCATTAGAATATCCTCTCCTTGAGTAAGGTGTTCCATCATAAGGTGTTGGGAAAGAGTTTTAGGGTTTGCAACTGCACCTGCTAGTAACCCTAGCGACAGTGGTTTAGTAACTGCACCTGCTAGAAACCATAGCAACAGTTCTTCAACGATATTGATGATCTTATGGCTTAGATTCCTTCTAGTGATTAGAATGACTGAAGGAGGTGTGGGCCCATAACCTGTTAGAAAAAATGGGTGTGCTCATTTAACCATAGACAATATAACAATATTGTCTCCCAAACATAGGCACAAATGCCACCCCGAGCACCTTAACCTTGACAAAGAGAATAATTCTGGCAGCAAATCAATAGCCAGCCAAGGCTAGTGCACCAAGCAAAATAACCAAAGACCAATCAGAAATTCCAAGCCATAAAAACCAAAAATACAAGTTGTAGTAGCTGCAATTGCATCTACTCTCCAAACTTGCGCACAACTGATTTTTTGTAGTTGCGAGTGAGTGAGTTCCAAATGAGCTCCGGCGTCATGTATTTATACTGCTCCTTCTTAGTTGTCTGGGCTGAATTCTCTTCCTGGAGGCTAAAAACTCAATATTAATTATTCTCTTTAGCCGATTTGTCTTCTAGGGTTATGTCCAAGGCTTTAGGGTTTCTCTTGCTTCCCAGAATATTCTAATCTCATCATAGGTTACTAGTGGACGTTAATACCTCCTGCAGCTACCATAATATCAACAAACAAAAAAACAAGTTTGAAAGGACTCAGAGGGAGTCATTTGGCTCAAAGGAAGAGTCACGGAAAGTCAAGCTTCAGGTTGTATAGACTTAGAGGGAGTTAGTGATCAGGAAGAAGCCAACATGGTTTCGTGACACTTTGTAGGATGCAAAGGGATATGCAACAGATGACAACATGGTTTGAGGATTCTCTCAGATAGAGGGAGTTGAATTCATAGGTGAGATGAAGGATCCTGACTAGATGTATTGGGATTGGAAGCATGGCAGTGACCAGATGAGATATTCAGTGAGGAGATTGAAGAGGTTCAACACTATGGACTAGAAGTCCATGGCCACACCTATGATGACACATCTGAAGAAGTTGTGTGACTAGATAGACTTTTTAATTGCAGAGAGCACTTTGTATATGGTTGAGCCATGACCGTATTATTGGATTACAACACAACATGAAGGTACCTATGTTGTGGTACAAATAGATATGACTGGTCTCTGATGATGAAGTGTGGTTGCAGTGATATACAACTTTTTGGATTGGGAGTGCAGAGCACAGATTGAGCACTTGTGGTGCTACTTCATCTTGGGGATCGAGCAAGATTTCCAGACAAGCAGGGACGCATATATCTGTAGCATTCGTATATCACAGCCAGTGACGCAGATAATGAAACATGGTGGATTTCGAATGATCTTGCAAGACTTCATTAGTGACATGGTGTAAGAGGGAGTAGTGAGGCTCCAACACATCCACATATGAGCATAAAACTAACATTTGCACCAAGACTCTATTAGGGACAAGCTTGGAAGGAATGAAAATGGTTTCCTTAGGGAGTGTTGATGATTGTGACATCAGGAAGACATTCCAAGATTGATCAGATGGAATTGATCATGTGGGAATAAACTCGATGTAATCTTCGATGGACTAAATATTCGAGTTGCTTCTAGATCTCCAGGAGGAAAGTATCGGGCATACATTCCAAGATTGGTCATACGGACTTGACCACGTGGGAATGATCCCAAGGTAGTCTTCGATGGACTGAAGCTACGTAGTTCTCGATGGATTGAGGACTCCTCTGGTGTGTGTGACTTGCATCGGGCGTCATTCTCTTAGAGAACACTCACTTACAAGTGTATCCTTGTAGATGTGAGTGGCCCCAATAAGAATTCGGCCGACCCTTCACCCAATATTGGGTTGCAGATAATGGGAGATAGGGAATATCTACATCCGGAGTAGATGTGCCCCGACGTAGTCTTCGATGGAATGAAGACTCAAGGTGCTTGAGGTGAAATTCCATGTGTTCGATAACATCGATCTAAATACATTCAAAGACTGATCCTATGGGAATATGTACATTTCAGGACTGATCTTGATCATTCCAAGAATGCTCATGATCATGTGGGAATGTGGACATTCTAGGATGAATCATGATCATTTGATCATGAGGTGAATGTGGCTCTGATGTGGTCCCGATTATTGTCATGGGACAAAAATGACCCGAGATGCTAGACACAAGGTTGTGGAGATGGATCATCAACATAGCTAATGAGGCTCATGGAGAAAATTTTCTATGACAGAAGAATACCAATAACAATACAAGATATGATTGGAGAATGCCTTCCTCGTTGAGAGGGAGTGTTGATGTTTTGGCAACTTCGGAAGGTCATTCTCCAAGTTGGAAACCAGAACAAACCCCAAAAGATGATGAAATAGCCCAAGAATCAAGTCAGCCTAGTAATTTTCCATTTAGAAGTCCAGAAACAAAAATTCAGTGCCAAAAATAACCTTCCATATTGGTAAAGTTGGCCCATAAAGTACAATGGCGAATTAGTATAAATAGCCCATTGAATTGGCTCATTTTCACTCAAGAATTTCTCTCCTCTCACACAACATTTCGCAGATCAAGAAGGAAGACGAGTTGCAACAAGGAAGACATTTTCTCCTTCTTTTTTATCTCTCTCTTTGGCTTGCTATATTCTCAAGGTATTCACTCTCTCTTGCTAGGGAGATTTTGTCTATTGCAGGGACATTCTTCTTTCTATCAACACAAGAGTCTTGTGCTAGGTTTTCTAGGGTTTGATCTTCTGGTGATCTTAAAAGATTGTTCTTCAGATTGGCAAGATTTCTTCTAGAGAAAAGTTGGATGTGTTTTTCTCGTGAGAGGGTTTTCCCAAGATATATCTTGTGTCGCTTGTGCATGGTTATCTTTTTGTGATCTTGTAATTAGGTTGATATTTTCAATGCACAATTATTCTATGATTTGGAACATAATAAACTAATTGTCAAGATCTGAAAATATGATAAAACTTCAACATGTTTAAATGTCAAATATCATATTATCCACGTTTAAGAGATAATGTAAAACATTGATTCAACTCAATTTTGGAGTAACAATATTATAACTTGAAATCTATGAATGTTAAATGCAATGCTAAGCCACAATACTATAATAGTTGGGACAAGGATTTTTGAAACTTATTAAAGAGTCATCAATTGATCATATACCCATCATTATTTCAGTGCAAATTAATCATTATCCTCATGTACATGTTTGAAGAGATTGCAACTATGAAAATTCAGATTCCATAGTGCTCTTTAGAATATTGGGGAATAGTGAACATTTCCATATACCAACAATAATTAGTTTAGATATTTAGCACTGCACATACACTCAATCAAGTGGAAAAAATTATGTAGATAGATGCACCAACAAAAAAACACTCAAATGTGTATTTTAGGGTGTGATTAATGGTGTTTGCATTTCCAAATTCGAACATAGGCCATGTATTTATTTATAACAAATTCCTTATGTCAAGACTTCAAACCCTTAATAGAAACCTCATAAGCAATGATAGAACTTAATATTAGTAGAACCGAGAGCCTCAAAGACTAGGTCATTCCATAGTGTGGTGCATCAATTTATTAAAGAAGAGGCTTAATATCACATGTATCAAAATGTTTGCAAAATACTGAAGGTATACAAACATTGATCATCAATGTCATGTAAATACCCCTGATCACAGATTTAAGATATGCAACAATTGGAAAAGCATCAAATCATTTCAACATTCCATGGTATGTTTATATGTTTGACATGTGAAGTGCAATGATGTTAATAATTCCACAATAATACCCAAGTGATGTGTTCATACCAAATCAACCATTACAAAGAATGCATAGAGAATTGAACCATAAGATGGGATGTCATAAAACCAAGACGTCTTATCTAGCGATCAAAGTTTCATTGCATCTATTCAATTTTTACTTAGCTTGAGTAAGATGACCCAAGCAATTTCAAGAGATAGTCAACCATGTATATCCAGCAGTAACCAAATAAACTTCTAAAGGGATGTGAGTTTAAGAACCTTAAATTTTTATGTGTGTAAACATGTTAGAATCATGAATATAACTAACTAAAGTCAAGATCTCACCCAAAATTTGTGCTAGGTGAAACAACTTATTTATGAAAACTTCAAATAGATGTAGCATGAAATAAAGGGGCCAACACCGATGATATCCAATGTAGATAATATCTAACCATTATAATCAGATCTTGGATCTATCAAGCTAGCTCTACAAATCTAACCTTGAAACCATAGATTTCTCAAGACAAACAAAGAAAGGAAAACTTGAATTGAAATTTTTTTATGAGAGAAAGAAAATAAAGATCAGTGCCTATATCCTATTGGCTTAAGGGGTCAAAAAATACTCCTTAAGGCTTGGTTCTTGCCAAAAAATTTATGATTCTAGACAACCTTAGGGTGTACTTAGTAAATTACCCAAAGAATGTCTTGGTGCTCCAAGATCAAGATGGTGATAGTGTTGATTTTTCGGATTCTCGGATCTTGATAGTTATTGCCTTAGGATTTAACAAGATTTAATTTCATACAACAATTATCATAGAATAACTATACACTGAAAATATCAACTATAATACTATAGAGGAAATAATAAGATCTAGAAACATTAACCATGCACAAGAACATAAGAATTTATCCTGGGAAACCAAATCCTTTGGAGAAAACCCAACAAACTTTCTTACAAGAATCAATTCAATAGTTCACAAGATTACCAGCATGAAAACCATACCAAGAGATATGTAGAGTCACCTCATAACCCTAGCGCAACTCTCCAAGAGGTAGTGCACACGAGAAGATACCATAAACCCTAGTTGGAGCATCTTCCTTCCATGCCTCAAACTTGCACCTTCTTTTCTTGAGTGAGTTGTGTTCAAACGAGCAAGGCGTCACCTTTATTTATACTAGTTCAGTTACGTAGTTGGGGCCAAATTCTCTTCCTAGAAATTATATTTCTTCTTTATTATTTTCCAATGGGGCCGACTTCTCTTCTAGGGTCTTCAATATTACTTAATGGTTTTCTTGTGAGGCCGACTTCTCTTATGTGTACTTCAATGTGGTCTTCAATGTGGAGAATGTCTACCCGAAGTTGAAAATATTCAACACTCCCTCTCAACGAGGGAGGCATTCTCCATACTAGATTTCTTCTTTCATAGAAAGGTTATCCTTGAGCCTGGTTGATGTAGTCTTCTCTAGCATGCACCCAGTTGACGTATACCTCTTCCACATAACACCCAGTTGATGTATGATTCTCCCACATAGCACCTCGAGTATCCAATGGTCCTTGTCAAGTCAAAATGATCAAGGATAGAGACTACACCTAGGTCATTATTCTTAGCCAAGTTAGCATGGCTACCAGAGAAGAATGCACAATTCTAATACACAGAGAACATCAACACCCTGGGTCACTCTCTTTATCCAAGTAAGCATGGCCATCAAAGGAGAGTGCCTGATGCTAATACATGGAGAAAAGAAATGCCCTGGACCATTCTCCTTAGCCAAGTCAGCATGGATATCAGAGGATAATGTTTGCTCGATGCATATGTACCTCGAGTATTTATCAGTCCTTGATCAAGTCAACGTGATCAAAGATAAAGACTACATTTGGGCCATTCTTCTTAGCCAAGTTAGCATGGATATTGGAGAAGAATGTACCATTCTCCTTAGCCAAATTAGCATGGATATCAGAGGAGAATGTCTGCCATTTTCCTTAGCCAAGTCAGCATGGCTATCAGAGGAAAATTTCAGCCTGGCACCACCATTTGGAGAAGCAACAACACCTCGAGTCTTTTTTGGTCGTTTTCAAGTCAGCATGATCAAGGATAAATATTACACCTGGTCCATTCACCACTAGCCAAGTCAACATGGCTAATACTGTGAGTGAATGTATCACCCTCCTCAACCAATTCAACATGGTCGTCCTGAGAGGATTTCTACCCAAACATCAACACTCCCTCTCAGTGAGGGATACAATATACATCACGCCAAGCTTGTCCCTAAAGTACTCGAACTTCTCCTTTGACAAAGGTTTGGTGAGAATGTCTGTGATTTGCTCATCTGTGGATATGTGTTGGAGATTTACTTCTCCCTTATGTACCATGTCTCGAATGAAGTGGTATTTTATCTCAATATGCTTCGATGTGTCATGAAATATTGGATTCTCTAAAATCTTGATACAACTTTGGTTATCATGGTGTATCACAGTTGTCTCTAGTTGTTGATCAAATAGTCCTGCAAGTAGTTTATGGAGACATATTACTTCACAACTTGCGGTGCTGACTGTGATATACTCTGCCCCTGTTGTATTGAGTGCTATAGATGTCTACTTTATATTGAACCAGGATATCATAACTAGTCTCAGGCTAAAGCAACACCCTGAGGTGCTCTTTCTTTCTACTGTACTCCCTACCCATTCAGAGTCTGTGTATCCTTGTAGCTTCACTTCACTACCTGAGACATATTTGAGTCCATATCCAACTGTACCATGTAGGTACCTCAACACATGCTTTGTTGCAATCCAATGGTAGTGTCTTGGTTCTACCATAAATTAGCTTAAGGTGTTTACTGCAAAGAAAATTCCCAACCTGGTGTTAACCAAGTACATCAAGGATCCAATCAACTACTTGTACATAGTGGGATCCACCAAATCTGAATCTGAAGTATAGTCACTCAAATTTTTCATATTTGTCTCCATAGGTGTGGCCATGGACTTGCAGTCCATCATACCAAATCTACGCAATATCTCAACTATACATTTTCCTTGTCCAAGGAAAATATCACATGGTCTCTACCACACTTCCAATCCAAAGAAATAGTGCATCAATACATGATCCTTCATTTAAAATTCCGAGGTCAACTCCCTCTTACACCTGAAAATGAGCCTTTCTTCTCCCGTAAGAAACAAATCATCAACATATAACACCATGATCAATGGATCACCATCAAAAACCTTGTAATAAAGGTTGGGATCTACATCACTCTTGTTGAAACCCAACCTCATCAAGTATCTATTGATCCTGGAGTTCCATGCTCTCGGTGCTTGCTTGAGTCCATACAACACCTTCTTCAGACATGGGATTCTTTCCCATGTATCACAAAGTCTTGAGGTTGTTCTATGTACACTTCTTCATCAATCACACCATTGAGGAATGTGGTCTTTACATCCATATGATGTAATTTCCAACCCATAACTGAAGCAATGGAAATAATGGTCCCGATGTAAGTGTACTTGCCCAATGGAGAAAATGTCTCTTCATAGTGCACTCCCTCTTTCTGGGAGACTCCTCTTTCCACAAACCTTGATTTGTACTTGTTGATGTTGGCATATGCTGCATGCTTGATCTTATAGATCCATTTGGAAGTCACTATTGATTTCCCTTATGTTCTTGGCATGACCTCCCACACATTATTCTTCATGATGGACTAATATTCCTCCATCATGGCATCTTTCCAAACCTGTTGATCAAATACTTTCTCACAACTGGAAGGTTCTGAGTCAATGATGTGGCTCATTAGTGCCATATAACTTGAGAACCTTTTAGGTCTCTTTCTTTCCCTGAAAGTACCATAGGGAGTTTCATGCCCTTCAACATCTTGTAAAGTATCACAAAGCCATGTTGGTCTCTTCCTGGTTATGACAACATCTCTGGTTAGATCCACTGGCTCTGTTGGTTCTACTGATTCTTCTGAAGGATGATTAACTAAACTAGTTGGATGAGTATCATCATACTTTGGAGCCTCCTACTCCTCACTATCAATCTCCATATGATTTTCTCTGTATTTCCTAAAGTCCATCTCTTCATTAAAGGTAACATCATGACTAACTTTGACTTTATGTTGACTTGGAATGTAGATTCTGTAGGCTTTTGAAATTTTGCTATATCCAAAAAAGGTGCCCTCCTTCTAGGAGGGTTCTAGCTTCGTCCTCTTCTCCTTGGGTATATGAATGTACAGTTGACAACCAAATATATTCAAGTGGCTTACCTCTGGCTTCACTCCTGTGAATGCTTCCTCATGAGTCTTATCTTCCAATATACGATGATGAATTTTGTTTTGAATATAGACTGTTGTGTTGGATGCTTCTTCCCATAAGAACATGGGTAGACTTTGATCATGGATCATTTCCTTGACTACTTCCATGATGGACATGTTCTTACTTTCTGCAACTCCATTTTGTTGGGGGTTGTACAGAACTGAAAAATCCCTCTTGATCCCTTCTTTCTTGCAGAAATCACTGAATTATTTGGAAGTATATTCTCTCCATTGTATTTTCTTAAAACTTTGATCTTCTTTCCCGTTAAGTTTTCTACCTAAGCCTTTAACTCTTGGAACTTGTTGAATGCTTAATCCTTGGTATTTATGAAGTAGATCCAAGTCTTCTGGGAGAAATCATCAATTAATGTTACATAGTATGAGAAGCCACCCAAAGATTTTATTGTCATAGGTCCACATACGTCTGAATGCACTAGATCCAATATTTCTTTGGAGTTACTATAAATGATTAGATAGGGTCCCTTGATATTCTTACCAAGAGTGCATCCTTTGCAAGCTCCTTCATGTTCTTCTTGAATTTTTGTAATTCTTGATACCATCTTCCTTAATATCGGCAAGGCCTTGTAGTGTAGGTGGTAAAATATTCAATCCCATAGTTCACTTAAGTTTGTGTTATCATGTATCAATGCCCGAGTTGAATGTTTTTATAGCTTGTAGAAACCTCCCTCTCAAACAACAATCACTTTTGTTGTGTCAATGTTCGAATCCTTAGGCCATACACGAACTCCTCCATCTACAAATGCAGCTCTATAGCCTCTATCCTCTAATTTTGAGATAGAGAGTAGATTATTTCTTAGTCCAGGAACAAAAAAGACATCTTTCATATGTAGAGAGTTTCCATATTCTATTTGCAATGAAGTGGTTCCAACTCCTTTTACCACATACTTGGCATTGTCTCCAAGTTCCACTTGTAGTGATGATTTATTTTCTGTCAAACTTCTGAGAGAATCTCGTTAACCAATCATGTGCCTAGAAGCACCATTGTCAATTAACTAGGTATCATTACTATATGTGATAGTACCTGTGAGATCTGAGACAAGGGAACATTCTTTATTTGTCTTCATGTTAACCTGCTTGGAACAATAACAACAACAATAACAAGTATTTCTTATTTTGTAATTGGACACCATCTTTGACTTTGACCAAAATTCAAACTTGACGTTATGGAAGGATGATACCACCAATAGGTGTGCTAGGTCAAGGCAAGTTATCCTATGCAAACTTTATCCTCAACACTTCAACAAAAGTGCCCAACGATTTTAAGATAAAATCTAATTCTGTGCAGTGGCAATATTTCAACAAAGCTTTGATTCCATGATAATTTTCCAGATTCTCAGATCTTAATAGTTATCACCTTATGATTTAACAAGATTTACTTTCATACAAAAGTTAACATAGAATAATTACACATTAAAAATCTCAACTATAATACTACAGCGGAAATAATAAGATCTATAAACATTAACCATGCACAAGAACAAAAGAATTTGTCTCAGGAAACCCAATCCTTGGGAGAAAACCAAACAACCTTTCTTATAAGAATAAATTCAATAGTTCACAAGATTACCACCATGAAAACCATACCAAGAGATATGCAGAGTCACCTCATAACCCTAGCGCAACTCTCCTAGAGGTAGCGTACAAGAGAAGATACCAAAAACCTTAGTTGCAACATCTTCCTTCCTTGCCTCATACTTAAACCTTATTTTCTTAAGTGAGATGTGTATTCAAATGAGCAAGGTGTCACCTTTATTTATACTAGTTTATTCACTTAGCTGGGGCCGACTTCTCTTTCTGGAAATTTTGTTTCTTCTTTATTATTTTCGAGTGGGGCCGACTTCTCTTCTGGGGTCTTCAATATTAATTTATTGTTTTCATGTGAGGCCTACTTCTATTCTGTGGTCTTCTATGGTCTTCAATGTGGTATTCAAGTGGAGAATG
Organism: Picea engelmannii; assembly: GCA_009831015.1. NCBI lineage: Eukaryota > Viridiplantae > Streptophyta > Pinopsida > Pinales > Pinaceae > Picea > Picea engelmannii. The sequence goes on along the minus strand of ML780519.1, from coordinate 403,805 downwards.
ATTTCCCTAAGTTGCAAATATTCAACATATAGGATTGTATTACCAACTCCTTAAGTAGCAAGGTGTATCCTCTACACTATCCTAAGGAAGGAGCTGGAAATCAAATGAAGCTTTTCCAAATTCATTACTCTATTATAGATATAGAAAACTAAAGAATATAAGGAAAACATTTACCTTTTGAAGCTCCTCCATTATAGCACTTTTCTCCTCTTATGGATTGTTGCTAGCTTTTTCAATCCACCTTCACCTGTTGCAAATAAAACCCTCTATATAGATTCCTCCCAAGAAATTTACCTTAGAATCACTAAGTTAAAACCAATAACACAAATAGAAGTGAGACAAATGATATATCTTAGCCTCCAAACTCTAGTTACAAATGACAGAAAAGACTTCTTTATATAGGAGAGGCATCCTTCTAGAATCCTGTGTAAAAAAACATGGGTAGATATAATACTATATGAAAAAACAAAGGGAACAAGAAACCATGGGAAAAGACTCAAGTAGTTACAATAAAATCCCCAAATTGAGGGGTGCCCTCATAAAATAATGAAAAGAATGATGTGTGTGCCACACATGTGGTTAAAGGGGCACAAGTAAAGGTCTAGTCAAATAATGGTCCAAAATGAGGTGCCCTCATAATAAATCCCATGAAGTGAGGGTCCAACACATGGTGGTGAAGAATAGTCAATCAAGAGCAAGGTGTGCCCTAATAACAAATCCCATGAAGTGAGGTTCCAACACATGGTGGTGAATAATAGTCAATCAAGATAAAGGTGTGCCCTTATAGAAGGAGGCACATGTGACCAAAGTAGGGAACCTCATCACATATGAATGTTACAATGATAACAACCACACCAATCACCTATAATTGGATGATCCATCAACCCGTAACAACTTGGTCCATGTCTGTAACAACCTGGTCCATGTCCCCAATTGCCACAACAAGCCCCATGTGTGGTCCATGTGAGAGTATGAGGCACACATGTGGGATAATATCATCCAAATATGTAGGGGTTCCCTCCTAAAGCATTCCATGTGGAAATTATGATGATGTGGCATCCTTGTCATAATCCGATCCACTGTCACAGATCCAAAATAAGTGAACCATATCCTAATGAAGTACATAGATCCAAAGAAAAATGGCATGTATCCAAATGTTGGTATATACGACCAAATATAGGCACATGGATCCCAATGCAACATCATAGATCCATATGTAGTGTCACGAATCATGAGGCATGATACCATGGTTGAGGTTCTTGAGTGATGGAAGCTAGCTAAGAGATAATAAGTAGAGAATATACATTTAAATGGCATGATCGATTTATCTCATGCGAGATGGAACATACAACACCAAGTGATTGGATAGATTTGGGACTGTTACTCCTGAAGGGGAAACACACCATATGTGACATTTTTTAGGAAGGGAGGACATCCATTTTCCTATCACTCCAATGCTTTATCCCACACCAAGTAAAATTATAACACTCATGCCATGGAATTTCATGCCCTATTTCAATCACTTAAACATGGGTGGAATTTTCTTCTTGGTAAAGAAACAATCCTATATAAAAATCACCAATCATTGTGTTTCTTCATTCCCCGTCAAGTATATTTCTACATGAAATGTGACCATCACACCACATGGGCATTGGTATGTAGGGATCTAGAGGATGGGGGATTTGAGGTGAGGCTGGAGGTTCATCTTGGTAAACCTTTTAAGATAGTATTTAAGGTATTCAAATTCTCTAATGATTCTTTCTTCAAGTTGTCACATGTAGGGCATGAGTTTGTCACACATCTTACATGAGGTAGGCTATTGTATGTTTTCTTGGATAGGAGGGGGACAAGTTGCATTATAAACTTGGTTAGGGACAACAAAGGGTGTCATTTTACCAGGAAGTATCCTCCATGTTTAACATGAAATGTGAATCTTATTAGTCCCTACCCCCCATTATCAAGGACTCTTAGTAATTGATTTTATTTGCATCGATTTATATGTTTTAAGTATTATTGTCCTTCTCTTTACCCAATGCAATGGAATTTGTTCAATTTTTCAAAGTCTAAATTAGAAGAAGTTTAACTTTTTCTATGTGTCTTTTAGAAGAAGCTTTAATTATTGTTATGTGGTCAAATAGGGTGATTCGATATGATATTGCAGGGTTTTTACTATGAGTTGAAATAGTTTGTTTTCTATTTCAATTTATTCTATGTTATACATTGGGAATGTATTAATCATATGTTATTTATTTTCAATGCCTTGATTTTTCATTTATTAAATTGCAAGGTGGTGATGGTCGTCATTTGAATTTATTGCAATGGTGGTGGTTGTTTGGTTGAGTGGATGTTCAGGGAAATTAAATAACTTTGTTTTTGTTCTTGTTTAGTCACAAATTAGTTTCATTAGATCCTTTGAATTCTACTGATCATATTCATATTACTAAATATGCATGACCAAAGCTCCCACATGATGCGATGTACTCCATTGTAGGTGGATTCTTCATTCAAGTAGTAGAAATTGCTTGCAAGTTTTTCATTTTATAATTTCTTTTCTAGAATTGGCCTACAATAGATATTCCTTTTGCATGAGTTTCAATTCTTCCCACACAAGTAGGTGATCTGCAATATCATGTAAGCATTCAAATTCCTCGAATCTCATTTAGAAATCAGTACAAGACTCTTCTCTATATTCACAACAATGTCAATGTTTCTTGTATCAAGGTATTAAACCACTTATATATTCCAATTGAAATTGTTAGTTTTGAATGGTATCACTTCTTAGTCAAACAATATAATGATGATATAGAGCTCTCCATTTTTTCATAAAAAATGCCATATTGCTTACTATCTCATTAATTAACTGCAAGCAAATTTATTTTAGGTACAATCACACCTTAACTAAGGATTGAATTATAGTCTTAGTGATCAATATAGAATTCCTAAAACAAAGGAAAAAAATCATAAGTTAAACAACCCATACCATATTGGAACTTGTTCTCAACTCCACAACACTATTTCAGAGCATATTTGTAAGTAGGAGAACACTAGATGGCTTCTTCATGTCGTCCATCAAAGGCATATCTCATGCTTTATTTTACTAATTAGATAAATTTTGAGGTCTAAAATGAGCCTCTTAAGGAAATTAATAAAATAATAGTTAAAATAATAAAAGAAGAGATATGAATTTTCAAAGGGAAAGAAAGAAAACTACTCTTTTTTTTTCATCGTATTTTCGACTTATCTCCTTATAGGTTTACTCAAATTCCAAGTGCAGGCACTCATTGGATGCAAAATTAAAATTCCACATCCAATGAGTGCCTACACTTGAATTATGTTTACTAAAACTTCAAGTGTAGGTACTTGTTGGATTCATAATTAAACTTCTGCATCCAATGAGTGTCAACTTTTGTAATTTGAATTAACCTATAAGGAGATAAGTTGAAAATATGATTTAAAAAAGTAGTTTTCTTTCTTTCCCTCCAAAATTATTTATCCTTGTGATTGATATCATCATTTTGAATCCTATTGGCTCTTTTAAAGTTGATGTTGATAGCACCTTTTTTGTTTTGAGGTCCATCTTTGATCTCAAAGGCTCTAAGATTAATGTCAAAAAATCATAAAATCATGGAAGTATGATTATAATAAATTTTCAAAATGTTTGAAGACCACAATTAATGTTTAATGAAAATTGTTATTATTTGTGCATGACATTTTGATACTGATAGTACCTAAATCTAATTGAATCGATCAAATTTAGAAATTGAAAAGAAATATTTCAAAGTAGACGATGCACATAAAGTGTGAGGAAACATAGGATATATTCTTTTTACTATAACAAGGCTTTAGTTCAAAGTGTTGGTTGCCCAGTTCCATATTTTTATACATAGTTTGTAGCATTTATTCTAGGTCAATAACTTGCAACATTTCAGCTAAGTCAATATCTTGTAGCATTCCTACTTGACTAATCCATAGTAGCAAGAACAAGTTAGCATTTTCCAGTACGTGAATTAAAAACATACTTATTCCTAGATGCATTTAAGATAACATAATTAATTTTTAGCACACCAAAGGAACATGTAAGTAGCCAATTATAATTCACTGACTCGATTAACCAAAACCATATCATTAGCATCATCAATTGCTCCATACACCTTTATTTATATATCACCTTTCTCTACCACCTTTGCTGGATATAAAACACTAGGATTTTGAGTCCTCCTTGGATATCCAAAGTCTTTACTTAACCTTTTTTTATGAGTGAACACCAAAGAATGACCTAGTGTGCTCATTTGGAAACTCCATTGGAGGAACAAAGTCTTTTTTCCTTATACATTTTGAATACCTTGTGCTTGTAAGGTGAATCAAGCACTGTTGTGAAGGAATTGAAGATTCACCTTAGCAACTCCACACATATGTTTGGTATGAGGTATCATATTCTATTATCAAATTTCATATTCTATTTCTTTTTATCACATGCCCACAGTTTTCCCAAGGAACCAACTTGACTTGGTGCACCCAAGTCACCTAGAAACTGGGGTCATGTGGCACCACAACATTTCATTTCGACAACTTGACTAAACTAAAATTACTTCGTCTAGACTACGCCTCAATAAAGGCGCACCCATACTTTGCCTTGAGCCAATCGTGCCAACTACACTTGTGTTCTTTTCTTAAACAATTACATAGTTCTTATAATTAGCCAATTACGCAACCAAGAACATGCAATCATTCAACACAAGAAGAGACACTACAACAAATCCATGTGATTAGCTTCCTTTTTAGCTCCCTTTTTTGCTTCCACTGTTTTTTTTAATGTATTTTCTCCCTTTTTTGCAAAATTTTGCGCTATTTATCGAGATGGCACTATTTTGTGTGTTATCTGCACCAAGAAACACAAGTCGATGCTAAATTAGGAATTATTAGTTCCTAATTTAGCACCTAATTTAGCACTTGATTTATCACCTACTTTAGCGCCCAATTTAGCGCCCAAGTGAGCGCCAAGTGTAGCTTCAAGTTTAGCTTCTAATTTAACTTCCAGTTTATCTTCCTGGTTAGCATCCATATTAGCTTCCTTTTTAGCTTCTAGTTTGGATTCCTATTTGGCTTCCAATTTAACGCCTACTGTGCCTAAATACTTAATTTATTGAGTTGTTGGGGTTAAGTGGATAAGGGCTTTGAGGATTAGGGGATTTAGGGATTTTGGGTCTAGGGATTAAGGGTTAAGGGATTACGGGTTACAATTTAAGGGATTAAGTGTCAAGGGCTAGGGGATTTGGGGCTTAGGGGTTAGGTAGTTTAATGGTTAATTACTTAGGGATTATATTTAGTCAAGGTCTTAATGACATCCATTGACCCCACACATAATCTTTGAGATCATCCATGTCTCATTGTCATCATTCGACATTTCCATATATAGAATATTTTTCAGAACTCTCTTTAACTTTCATGGAAATTCCAATACACCCATCACAAATGTCTTCCACCAACCCCGAACAATGAGCAGTGAATGGGGCCAACGTTGAAATTTATTCAATCTTTGCTTGTATGCATCGAAAATTGAAATGGTTAGACTCGACACATGCCTTGACGATATGGGAGGGTTTCAAGACTCAAGGATGTCTGATGTCCCAACATAATCTTTGAGATCGTCCATGTTTGCATCAATGTTCATAATGGATGTCTCATTGTCATAATTTGTCACTGCCATCCGTAGCATATTTGTTGGGACTCTCTTGAAATTTCATGGAGCTTCCAATACACCCATCACAAATTTCTTCCATCGACCTTGCATAGTGAGCAATGAATGGTGCCAACATTGAAATTTCTTCAATTTGTGCTTGTATGCGTCGAAATTTGACACAGTTAGACTAGACACATGCCTTGACGGTATGGGAGGGTTTCAAGACTCAAGGATGTCTGATGTCCCCACATAATCCTTGAGATCATCCACATGTGCATCAACGTTCATCATGCACGTTTCATTGTCATCATTTGTCATTCCCTTCTATAGAATCTTTGTCGGAACTCTCTTGAAATGTCATGGAACTTCCAATACACCCATCACAAATGTCTTCCACCAACCCTGCATAGTGAGAAGTCAATGGGGCCAATGTTGGAATTTATTCAATATGTGTCTGTATGCATCAAAATTTGACATGGTTAGACTAGACATATTCCTTGACAGTATGATAGGGTTTCAAGAATTAAGGACGCCCGATGTCCTGACATAATCTTTGAGATCATCCATGTTTGCATCAACGTTCATAATGGACATCTCATTTTCATCATTCATCATTTCCATCTATAGAATCTTTGTCAGGACTCTCTTGAAATGTCATGGCACTTCCAATACACCCATCACAAATGTCATCCTGCACCGACCCCGCACATTGAGTAGTGAATGGGGCCAATGCTGAAATTTCTTCAAATTGTAACTGTATACATCGAAATTTGACATGGTTAGACTAGACACATGCCTTGATGGTATGGGAGGTTTTCAAGACTCAAGGATGTCTGATGGCCCCACATAATCTTTGATATCGTCCATGTTTGTATCAATGTTCATCATGCATGTCTCATTGTCATCATTCGTCATTTCCATCTATAGAATCTTTTTTGGAACTCTCTTGAAATTTCATGGAACTTCCAGTACACCCATCATAAATGCCATCCACCAACCCTGCACAGTGAGTAGTGAATGGGGACAACGTTGAAATTTATTCAAACTATTCCTGTATGCATCACAATTCGATGTAGTTAGACTAGAAACATGCCTTAACGTTATGGGAGGGTTTCAAGACTCAACGATGTATGATATCCCCACATAATACTTTATATCGTCCATGTTTTAATCAACTCTCATCATGGACATATCATTGTCATCATTCATCATTTCCATTTGTATAATATTTGTCGGAACTCTCTTGAAATGTCATGGAACTTCTAATACATCCATCACAAATGTCATCCACCAACCCCACATAGTGAGAAGTGAATGGGGCCAATGTTGAAATTTCTTCAAATTGTGCCTGTATGAGTCAAAATTTGATGTGGTTAGACTAGACACATGCCTTGACGATATGGGAGGGTTTCAATACTCAAGGATGTATGATGTCCCCACATAATATTGGAGATCATCCAATACATTTGCATCAACATTCATCATGGATGTATCTTGTCACTAGTCATCATTTCCATTTGTATAATCTTTGTCGGAACTCCCTTGAAATGTCACAGAAATTCCAGTACACCCATCACAAATGTCTTCCACCGATCCCTTACAATGAGAAATGAATGGGGCCAATGTTGAAATTTCTTCAATTTGTGCCTGTATGTGTCGAAATTTGACATGGTTAGACTAGACACATGCCTTGATGATATGGGAGGGTTTCAAGACTCAAGTATGTTTGATGTCACCACATAACCTTTGATATCATCCACGTTTGCATCAATGTTCATCATACACGTCGATCTCATTGTCATCATTCACCAATCCCTTCTATAGAATCTTTGTCGAAACTCTCTTGAAATGTCTTGGAACTTCCAATATGCCCTTCACCAATGTTATCCATTGACCCTCTACCGTGAGTAGTGAAAGGGGCGAATTTTAAAATTTCTTCGAAATGTAACTGTATGCATTGAAATTTGAAATGGTTAGACTAGACACATGCCTTGAAGGTATGGGAGGGTTTCAAGACTCAAGTATGTTTGATGTCCCCACATAATATTCAAGATCATCCACATTTTCATCAATGTTAATCATGCACATCGATCTCACTGTCATCATTCGTCATTCCATTTTATAGAATCTTTATCTAAACTCTCTTGAAATGTATTAGAACTTTCAACATGCCCATCACCAATGTCATCCACCAACCCCGCACAGTGAGCAGTGAATAGGGCCAATGTTGAAATTTCTTCAAATTGTGACTGTATGTGTTGAAATTTTACATGTTTAGACTAGGAGCATGCCTTGACAGTATGGGAGGGTTTTAAGGCTCGGGGACATCATTCTCTTCATAATCATGGTTTTCATTTCCATATCCATCATCACCATATTCATCATGACCCAATTTTTACATCCATGCCAACAAAGATCAAACCCAACATACCCATCTTTACAACGAAACCCAGTGAAGATGCCAATTTCCATGTATTTGTCTTTTTCTTGTCGCATTCTTCGAGATGATTAAACCATGATTTTGTTAAGCTGATACATTCCAAAATAATTTTATAGGGTCCAACATGCAAGTGGTTTAATGGTTAATGGGTTAGGGATTATATTGGGTGGAGGGATTAATGAGATCCATCAACCCTACATGATTAGTAATGAATGAGGCCAACGTTGAAATTTCTCCAAATTGTGCCTGTATGAGTTGAAATTTGACATGGTTATACTAGACACATGCCTTGATGGTATGGGAGGGTTTCAAGACTCAAGGATGTCTAATGTCCCCACATAATCTTCGAGACCGTCCATGTTTCAAGGGGTTAGGGGGTTAGAGGTTAGATGGTATAAAGGTTAAGGTCTTAGGCTTAGGCTTAGTGAAATATTTCAATTTGTTTTAAAATATAAATTAATGAACAAACTTTGGATACATTTAGCCTAATGGTTTGGATTTACATTATTTTACATATACGGTATATGTAATTATATTTTTTAACAATTGCATATTTAATGTATTGTTATTGAATATGTTCTTCATCCTAGTTCAGTCTGAGTCTAACCAATAACCTGACAACACCTATAAACCATTATCAACCAATAAATGACAACTAACCATGCTAACTCTTATCCAAGTAATCCTAATTTTTTTTGCCAACAATTCATAGCAAAGATTGAACACTTTAAGGATATTGCAATAGGTAATTTGTATCGACACAAATAATGCTGAAGCATTTCAAAGTTTGGGCCATAAGAATCAACATTTTTAAAACATGGATTACAAACAATTCTGAAAATTTAGAAGTCTTGGTCATTAACATTATTGTCTGCAACAATGTCATCTAGTGTATCATTGTCAATGTTCATATTTACTTTCAAGTATTTAATATTATCATCATCGTCATCTTGACCTGCATCATTTTCATCATCATTGAAATTTGATTGTAGACTATCTATATTGTTGTTGATTAAGGTTGGTTGTCATTGATGTCAACCCTTGAAGAAATCCCCATAGCAAAAAGGTTTGGGTAATGGACCCAATATTGTTTGATGTAAATATGAATCATTATTGTTTTGTCATGGTTGATAAGAAGTAAATATGGAT
>ML780519.1:345076-369957 GCA_009831015.1 Picea engelmannii | reverse complement strand
AAATCATAAGTTCTTTTGAAATCTATAATTACCTTCCCCGGCAACGACGCCAAAATGTTGGTCACTATAATTGCTTATTTAACTAAACAATCAAGTGCTACATAAATTGTCAACCCAGGGAAGTCTGTTTATTTCAAAGGTAACCACGGACTATATATGCTCAATCCCAAAAGCAACTTAGAGTTGTAGTAAAAAAATATTAATCACACTTTGCCTCGAACAAACTGAATTTCTAACTTGAATTACAGGAAAGCAATCTACCTATTGCAGAGTTTAATGTTTAAAGAAATAATTGTCCAAAGAATCCTGGATTACATTAAAGAAATAACAAACTGGAAAATAAATTCTTCAAGACACTGCAAAAGGAAAGACCACTATTCTATAACCAGAGAACATGACCCTATTCCCAAAGTAGGAAACTTCAGCACCTGTTTCCGATCATCACACTTCATGAACTCATTGCTTAACTGAAACAATTAACACACATTGAAGGTTGACTAACTCTTGACAGAAAACATGACCCTATTTCCTAAGCAGGAAACTTCAACACCTGTTTTTGATTATCACACTTCCATGAACTCATTAAAATAATTGACATGCACTGAAGGCTAACTATTTCTAACAAAGAACAGGACCCGATTTCCTAAGCAGGAAACTTCAGCACCTGTTTCTGATTAGCACACTTCCATGAACTCATTAAAATAATTGACATGCACTGAAGGCTAACTATTTCTAACAGAGAACATGACCCTATTTCCTAAGCAGGAAACTTCAACACCTGTTTCTGATTAGCACACTTCCATGAACTCATTAAAATAATTGACATGCACTGAAGGCTAACTATTTCTAACAAAGAATAGGACCCTATTTCCTAGGCAGGAAACTTCAGCACCTGTTTCTGATTATCAAGCTTTCATAAATTCACCAAACAGGATTGCTAACTAGAATGATTAACAGTTACCCAAGCATGAATCGTATGAAAACTATGTAATAATCAGTAAAGCAGAGTTTCAGCAAGACAGAGTTCAGTAAAGTAGTGTTTCAGCAAAACATAATTTAATCAAGGCATAAACAGAAATAACACTAACACACTATAAATATAATGGGTGAATCTTGTGAAGAAGGTGGACCCTCCCTTCTCACAAGATTCCCCTGAAACGAAAGGAACTAGAGAGGAATGCTCAGAACAGTCTTTTATTCATCTGTCAATAGTATCATATTACAATTTGAAGTAAAACACGTTCTTCTCTGTAAAATCCTTTCTTAGTACCAAAAACAGAAGGTCCTCTCGAATGGTGATTTCCTCTTATTTAAAGAGGAGGATCCCTTCGATACAATCAACTAATTACAGGTGTACATATGAGTCCTATTCTTAGTCAGATCGACTTTCTAAACTGGAATAGGATATCCTAGTCTCCCGCAACAGAATGCTATTACAAGTGTTGAGTGAGGTGTTGTTGTTGCGGTTGGAGTAACAACTTCTTTATTTGTCTCTTGTTACTGCTGTTGTATGTTGTTTCAACATCGCAAATCGCGGGTTGTTTCAGCCACGGGATTTGCGTTCTGACTGTTTCAGCACCTCTCAGGCAACAACGATGGTTGATGCTAGCTCAAGGTGCAACTGTTGTAGTCAATCTGTGTGAGTTGTTGTTTCAACATCGTTGACCACAGACTGTGTAACTGCTTCTATGTTTCAACATTGTTGATCACAGACTGTGTAATGGCTTCTGTGTTTCAGCATCGTTGATCATGGACTGTGTAATAGCTTCTTCTGTGTTTTAGCATCGTTGACCACGGGCTATGTAACAGCTTCCTCTGTATGAGTTGTTGTTTCATCCATAGAGTTTGCATGCTTTAACTATTTCAGCAACAGGCCTCAATGCTAATCTGTAGTTCGAACTGTTTCAACACTTATACATTTCTGATCAATGGTTAAGTACGAGAGTAATGTAAAATTATATGCAAAACAGATTAAACATATAGTAAAGAGAAGAGACGTTGTATACCTTTGGAAAGATAGGGTAAAGTGATAATATGAGTTTAAATGTGAGTGAAACAAGAGTGTAATGGTGGCAAAAAGTGTGGGAAAAATGGTACATTGTATGGTCCTAACAACGGGAAATGTTACATTGGGGAAACTGGACGTTCATTGTAGGTAAGGATTAAGGAACATGAAGCAGACATTAGAAATGAATGCACTCGCACTTTGTCCTTAGCAGGACACTCACTTAATACCAAACATCATGTCTTCCTTGAGGATACTAAGATACTATCAAAAGAGGGTCACTACTACAAAAGACACTTAAGAGAAGCTCTAGAAATAATCAAGCACCCCAACAATACGAACATAGACGGTGGCCTAGAGGTAAGTAGCTTTTGGCATCCATTAATCAACCAACTAAGGGACCCTCATAGATCAAATCATGTATGACACCTACCTTCTTCTTTTCCTTGCATGTTTGTTTTGAGTCAGCTCTTAGGTTTAGGGGTCTAACTAACCTTGTATTACCTACTATAAATTCTAATTATAAAAACTTGTTACTATATATCACTACTTAAATATCCTAATCCTAATCTTTTAAACCCTAAATCTACATTTATTAACTTTATTATGTATCATAACCCTAATCTTAATCATATGATATTACTATATATATTAATACTCAATTCTTATCATTCTAACCCTAGATTTTCATATATATGTATACATACTATCACTTCAAACCTAAATCATAATTAACCCCTACTACATATATTAACACCATTAAGCATCCTAAGAAAATTAATATTTTTATCACTCTAAGACTAGATTTAACATTATCAATACTTATACCTATGATATAAAAATCCTAATAAACACAAAACCCTAAAAGCATATATAAACTACTACATAATTTAAACACTATTAAACAATTAAAATTATTCATCCAAACCCTAGATTTATATACTTATATATTTATATACTATTAGCAACACCTAGTTTTATCTACTTAACATTATCAATACTTATACCTATGGTATAAAAATCCCAATAAACACAAAACCCTAAAAACATCTATAAACTACTACATAATTTAAACACTATTAAACAATTAAAATTATTCATCCAAACCCTAGATTTATATACTTATATATGTATATACTATTAGCAACACTTTGATTTAATTATGATATATTATTTATTATCATTTATTTATTAATTTATTTGATTTTAATTTTTGGCTCTTAAATTAGGGTTTTTAGACAACCGACTTGGCTTAAATCTAAAATTGTCCTGCATCTAAACTATTAATTGACTAAGATCAGCAAGCTTTCAATTGACAATTAGTCTTGATGATGAATCCTGATTTGGATTCGAAACGTCAATGCCGAATATGACACCAATTGTGGATTATCCAAAAAATACCTTCGAAACTCCTCACCACATAAATTTGAAAACATAAATATAATATCTCTATGTCTCTCACACATGAACATTTCATACCACATACCTTGTAAATTCTGACAATCGACTAATGACATTCCTTAATTCAACAGTAAGACATGAATCCCCCATAATTTCCAATGGAATGATATGCTATCAAACACATTTATCAAAGGTCATTAGTAATTTTTCTCACACAACAGAATATCAAAATATATTTAGTACTTAATCAATGTTACCAGTAAAACTTAAATGCTGATATATATTAGCTTCATAGAATTATGAAAATCATGTGTTTTAAATCCTATGATATGTCCATCAAATGTAAAATCTTTATCCAATGATGACCCATAGATAGTAGGTGTCCTTATTGAACGAATGCAATTTTTTAGTTGGTCTAGCTCTCCTTTTTTCAAAATCCATGGAGCTTCTGCATATGTTTCATTTTCCCTGTTTGGCCACAAATTTCTTCTATCAATTTTGGTACGCGAAAGAGAAATATCTCGCCTCAAAGACAAGGTGTCCTTATCTTTTCCTTATATATGTCGAAATATAGAATCTGAGACATTTTTGATGATGTGCATAGGATCTAATAGGTGAGATATTAATAGATCCTTCCAGTAAGGGAGCTCATAAAATATGGATTTCCTTTTCATTTCTTCTGGCATATTAACTACAACTTGTTTTGGTTCTTGAATCGAATCACCCCGGTCAAAAAAATCCTCCCATTCTTTCAATTCAGCATCTTCATACTTCTTAAGCCAATCAACTGGACCCATAATCATGGGAGGGCCTCTATTTTCAACTTTTCCATCAAATTGATTCCTTAGACGATTTCTAAACTTATGATCCGGTGGTAGAAAAAACTTGTTGTTTGCCTATATAAATTTATGTAGATCTTTATAATACCTCCCTTGAAATTGATATGCACATCTTGAACATGAAAATATCCCCTTTGTTTGAATCCCTGCAATTCAATAAGTAATGTTAATAACATCAAAATAGTAGTATAAAAGTAAGTATGAAAGTTGGGATGAAAATAAATTATGAGTGTGAATACGTAAATATTTTATCTTACCAGAACAGACACCAAGTCCCGGGAAATCATGAATAGTCCAACATAGCACACCATACAACATGAAGGACCTATTTGATGGAGGACGTGATATGTCATACATTCTTATGCCTTTCCATAGCAGTTGCATCTCATTAATAAAAGGCATAATACAAACATCTAAGTTTTTAACTTGATGTTTTCCTGGAACAATCAGAGTCAACATAAGGTGCTCCTTTCTAACACTCATCCATGGGGGAATATTGTATACTATCAATCTGACTGGCCAAACACTATAATTTGAGCTCAGGAAAGAGAAAGGGCACACTCCATCAATTGCAAGACCAAACCTAATACTATGTGGTTCGTCTTTGAATTTACTTGGCCATTTTTCCTCTATGTGTTTCATTTCTTTGGAGTTGGGCAGAATTCACATGAATCCATATTTACTCTTGTTATTTTCATGTCATTCCATTAATTCTGCAAGTGACTTGCAATGAAACATTCGTTGAAGTATAGGTATAATTGGCATGTGAAGTAAAACTTTCTTTGGAACTATTGGACCTTGTAAATATGTACAATATCTCTTCTCTTTGCATATAGGGAATTCTACCTTGCTTTGATATTCATCTTTGTATAAAATGAAATCATTTTTACATGAATGAATTTTCTTATATTCAATCCCCAACTCAACCAACAACTGACGTGATTCTCTGCAAATTGATGGAAACACATTCTCTTCAGGGAATATTTTAGTTTTTAGTGCCCTATAAGATTGCCAGAGATTAAATCATTTGAATGTTTGACTTATGATGAACATGTTTGATATGCCAATCTATACTAGGATTGTTTATATACAATATATGGTTTTAAAATACCCTTAAATACATATAAATGAAGTTGATGAATGTTTATGAATAACGTACACCAATTGACAATGCAAAGTAAGAAATACATTTCAAGTCACTTTAGTAGGGTAGTGAATCCTTTGTCTGACCAACCAAATAGTGACTTTATTTCTAATAATATCAATGTGCATGCAAGTTTTGATATTCTAATTGCATCCGATCTGAACACGAGTGTCTTCACAGGTTGCTTGATTGAGTCTTTCAGGTTGTTATCATCAAGATTACGTTGGTGGTAATTACCCCTGCTATCATTGTTACTGTCAACCATATGATCATTATCATCATCATTGTTTCCATCCACAAAGAAACCTGTAAGCATTTCATTCAATCCTTCTTCATGCACTTCATTTTCACTATCATCATCATCATTCAATCTATGTGGCATGCCATCAATGTATGCTAATCTCATCAACTCTTCAAATTTATCAGTTGGTAGTATTATCTTCAATGTTGCACTTTTCTCCATGGTATGGTTTAAAGGATGGTTTGGATCATCCCGTCCAAATATTAATAACCCAGTTTGATCTTGGGTATTAGTAGGTGTATCATCAATATCTTCTACATATCAACAAACACAAGCATTATTTAATGTTTGGCAACAATTGGATAAATCATAATTTTATCAATTTCAAAAAAATATAATCAAATATGTCTTAACCAATAAAAATATAGAATGTATGAAAATATATACATCAATTGAATAACATAACACTATTTTATAGAATAATTTGTTATACATTAATTTAAAATAAAACACAATTTTGACAACATAGTTTATAAAATGTCAATCCACACTCATTGATTATTCTTTGGTTTTCTTCCCTTAAGAACATCCTTAGGGAGACCTTGTTCTTCCCTTTTCTTTTGAGCATGAGTGTGTTTTAACAAGGGGTAATTAATCAATAACTCATCCCCAATGGTAAGGTCCATAATAGCCTCAACCATTATCAATCTATCAACCTCTATTTCCATATCTCCATCTTTATCATTTATAACTTCAACAAATCGACAATTCTGTCTTACAATAGGGTCTCTTCCCTTACTACTATTTATAAAACCTGCAATATTTGTGTGTGTGTATGCACGTCCATCTATATACATAATATGACCTCTATTCATTTATTTTCCAATTTCCAATTGGAGACAATGTGTATACATATTCAAATTTAGATCATATGCTGGCATGCTAGGATTATATTCTGCTAGCCTTCTCCATTCACCACTGTAATATGACAAACCACAATATGGAATTAATATTCCAGTGGTTTGTTGTGAATTGTTTCTATGTTTATATCCCACACGGACAATTTGGACAATAAAGAGGCCTAGATTTTCTCCATGAATATTGGAGGGTCGTATCATGTAGTTGTATCCTCAAAATTGAAACACCTCATAAACTCTAGGTAGTTGTTGATCATTGGGCCAAGCACAATATAGTCGATGATCAAATGTCTCTTTGTAAATTGATCTCAAAATCAGGGGCAAGTCATCATCTCATCACATTCATTCTCACAGGGTATGTAGTCCACCTCCCCCTTGTCTTTAAGCAAATTATGCATCTTTAAATCAGTTCTTGTTATGTTACTTGTTTTCATCAAATCCTCATATTCGGAGATGGTATATGTGAAAATATTTTTGTTAGATGTATCATCTGATAAATGATCATCTCCCTCTAGGATAGAATTCGGTGCTCCAGGAAACTTTAAACCAAGAAATTTATCCTGCAAGTATTCATTAAGAAAAAAAATAATTATTTAAATAATATAAAACAATGTTTAAAAGAAGTATACATATTATTTATATCAAATTGGAAAATTACTTACCACAATTCCTATTGGATTTGAATCGATTGTAGGAGGCATACTACCCACTGAAATATCATCATCTATGTAATGTCTTTGTACAATTGCTCGTTTGAATTATTTCATTCCATGACATATGAAACATCCACAAACAAAAAATTTCTCAAAGTATTCATCCCATGTACTATAGTCCTGACCAACCTCTTTTTCAATGCAATCATTTGTTGTGTCTGCAAGATCCATTGTCATATCCTTTTCCACCCACTTTCCTCTATGTGATTTAACAGTTTTAGGTCCACGTCCACGCACACATCTTTTTCTTTTGCTAGTTGAATGCTCAATTTCTACATTTTCTCCAATCTCCATCTAAAATAATCAACAACATGCATTAGTTTATGTGAAGATTGGATAATAGACTATAAATTTTAATAATAATGTGAACAAATATGGATGTATCACAAAATTCCATCAGATCAATTTTTCCTAAGTTAAGTCCAAATTTGAGTACTTGATGTCCCGCATCATCCATTGTGTCCTCATTTGATATGACATGATCTGTTTCGATGGGCTCATATGGCTCCTATAATACACAACATAGTCAATAATGTTTAGTACACCAATTATATCATTTAAACAAATATGTTATCCAACAAAAAACCCCACCTTAGTCGTATATTTGACATATTGATATCATGTTTTGGAGTTGAAACAAAATTTTTTTTGCAACCCTAGGTATATACATCGAGCCAAAATTTCAACAAGAAAAGTATCCAACATCCCTATTCCACATGGCCATCCTAATTTTCAAACTTTTCCCTTGATCATAGAATCACATTTAATCACCATTCTTGCTCATTTCCAACCAATAATTTTGACCTCAAAGGCCTCATGGAAAACAAAATGACTTTATCTCCTCTATGTTGTAGCATTTGTGAATTCATAAAGACCTCCCTCCTTTGGTTGAGGTTTCTTTGTCTTCTTACCTTTATTGTATCTACATATTCCACTGTCATATCCTCTTCCACCCACTTTTCTCTATGCGATTTAGTATTTCTATGTCGTCCACGTCCTCTTGCCATGGCCTCCTCTGGATCCTGTTACACAACAATGACAATAATTTTTATTACACCAATAAAATCCATTATCATCTAATAAGTTAGGGAAAATAGGGCCACAAGTAAAAATTAACTTGGTATCAAATGATAGAACATGAGGAAAGAAATATGATAGTAGTATGAGGGAAAGAGACATGCAAGAATACAATTTACATGTATAAGTTCAGCCTATTCCATTCACCATTACTCCTATCATCTCTTTTCCTTTCACGAAACAATCACAACAACTATGGGTTCGAAATAATCCATCTTTCATTTCATTACAAAAATCTCCATTCATAAAACTTGGTTGCAGGCACTCAAAGTCAAGCCTACAATACTATAAACATGTTGAAGGAAAAGCTGATGCTAAACAACCTCAAACTTATACCTATCTTCAAATCATGGGATATGATTAAAATTTGAGCTATGTGTGTATTCAAAAAAATCCATTCATCCCACCATAACAACACATTAATAGTTCAACACTATCTTCATGCATATACAACCTTCATTATACATAAAAGAGGTGCATTCAAATTCCAAAACATAATGCAACTGAAAAATATTTGACAACATACTACAAGGGACAACTTATATGGATTTAGCTTATTTTGTGAATAGAAAAATATCTCAAATATAATATTTTCATGAATACATGAGGATTGAAATGCCTATGCATTCCATAGTACTATGCATGCTTCAAAAATATTTTAATAAAGTGTTATTCATAACATTCCCATTCCAGTAGATGAAAATCAAACTCTTTTATAGTATACAATAAATTATATAGGGTTTATGCAAACATTAACAAAAATATCAAATGGATAGAGGCCATGTTTACCTATCAACCCTAATTTTTATATAAACAACATGGATGATACATTATTGAATCTGTCATGGATTTTAATTAATATTATTAGGGGAAATTTTTTCCATGGTATAATACTAAAAACAACAACCATATTCACATATATTCAATGCAAATGTTGGTATTGAACCGCCAAATTATCATACCCTCAACATTTGTGAACCTAGTGAACAAACTACCATTCTGCCCATGTCTCTTATCCCTCACTTGGAAACCAAGGTATTAACTTTCATTTCAATTTCACACTAGTACTCAATTCCATAGGTCACAACCAACATGTTTGGTTCTACCAAATTTTGATAACCACGCCACCAACACTAGAGCCACTCAACAATTTATTGAAGTAGAATATGAGGGTCAACATGAAATACTACACACTCCTATCCATAAGAAAGATCTTGTACACTCAAAAATGATGTTTTTATGTAATTTCTTCCAAATCTAGAACATATCATCATTACTTCATCTCACTTGGGTGATGTGTTTCCTACTATTCTTCATCTCTAGCCATGGTTCACACATCCTAACTAATTTCACATTCAACCATCACAATTTGTTCCTTGTCTTAGTGCCCAACATGTATTTCATACAACATTCTGTTGAGATCAATTCCTTCTTCTTAAATTTCCTTTCCCTTTCTATTTTCCCAACTTCCTTTTTCCATTTCTTTTCCCTCTTCTATACCTACCCTTGTTTCCCTTTTTCCTTTTTCCCTTCTTCTATCTCTTTCTAGTTACCATACTTAGTCATATTTCAAAAATCGACGGGTTCGCGGGTTGGTGGGCCTTCATTTCCATCCACGTTCCTATGTCATGAGTCTGACTGACCGCCTTGCTACAATATACTTAGCCATTTTTTGCAAATTCATGGGTTCACAGATTCAAGCCTTCATCTTTCAAGTTCTGCGATCTCCATTTTACACCCAAAAGTCCATGATCTACATTATGACCATCATATTTGTCATGGGTACCGAGCCCCAAAGTATTTCATTTCTCCTGCATGCAAGTCTGACTGACCGCTTTTTAACACTTAGCTTATTTTTTATCATCCATAACCACGGGTTCGTGAAAATCTCCATATTCAAAATTTCTCTCGTCCATCCCCTTTATCTTCATGCTTTTCCCAATATGAATTAATTATGGTTTAATGCTAATAACTGATCATGCAAGCTCCGAAAATATTGTCATTAATAGCGAAGGGCTCAAGGATATTTCTCATTAAATTGCATTAAAACACTATTTTCCAAAGGCTGTATTATTGCCATCTCTCCGAAAAGATTAATTTCAAGTTATTATCCAACTGAAATAATACTCTCGTCAACCTATGGAAGAAACAACTTGACAAATGTTCTGTGGTGATAGTCTAAATATCTTTGGTCGTGAAGACCAAAACTTTCAGTGGTCCAAAGCATATTCAAATTACTCCTCTCCTCCTGCACAGAAAGACGTAATTTGGGCATCGTGAATTACTCGCGCAAGATTTGTTCTTGAGGTCTTTGACTGTAAATAACTTGTTTCATGGTGCGTGGAGAAGTACGTGCCAAGCCAAATAATTATACAGCTCTAAGGTCATTCTCTGATTTCCCTTTCACCGCAAGTATTTCGCAAGATGTTGAAGCTCCCAGAGCCGATGCTTACCTTCAAAGGAGAATACTGTAGAGATTTCTTGAAGAGACATAACAATAGCCTTGACCTCTTGCCTGGATATTTGGATAACCCTACGTCTATTCCAGAATACATAACCAGGATCTAGGTCGACTCTTTTAAAAACCCCTTCCAATAAATCACATGGTTGTTTACCAGGTTCACAGGTCAGGAAATCACTGCTACCATTTCTCGCATGATTCTGTATATTTTATATTTTACAGTAAAAGAGCAGGCCATATTTGACTAGGGAAAATTGATTTCTATCTAAATATCATCCTAGTTAACGCACTATAAAAAGGATAAAAAAATCTTTATGACATCCTATCTGATATTCGCTATAGTGTATTGTTGTCAATTCCCAAAATTGACCATAAGTAAGAGGGTGAATCATGAAACAGATCTGGTTACCTTTTTGTATCAGGCATTATGGAAACATAAGACCCCTTTGTATTTTTATGAAGTCTATAATGATTTTTTCTCAGTCTTCAAGAGGTTGTTGTTGGGAGAGAACACTTCAAGGATATATGACCAGGCTAACAAATTTCTAGAGAAAAGAGGAACAATTGAACAAATGGAGAATCACAGTATCATAAGGATATTTTGTTTCAAAGAAAATCCTTCTTTTCTCCCGTATCATGTATCTGAAAAATTATTCATTACATAGGTGGCAAGGAAATACAACTTCAGGCTACATTTTTTCCACGAAAAAAGGAAAAATCAATTCATCCCCTTGCCATGGAAGATTGAAGATTTCATATTCAGAAACATAAATAAAATTGATGAGTTTGTAAATCACTTCGACAATGTAAATTTAAAGTATGTCGAAAGGATAAAGGGGTTTGATTCTAACAAGATCTTTGTTGAACATATGCCGACAATAGGATTCAATAACTTTTTCATCCATATTATCTTGAATGAAGAAGAATATAACACTCAATATGCTCCAGTACACAATGCTGGTGACTTGGAAACAATACTCAGTACTAACTAGTTTTATAAGAAAAAAGGAAAGGGTCCTAGTGAAAGGAGCGCCTAGTCTCCAGTTGTTACTCCTAAAACTACCACATCCTAGATTAATGCTCCAACGAATCACCCAGTTAGAAATATTTCCAACAGTATTTCAAGCGACGGAGGAGAGAAGAATCCCCTCCTTGGAAAAATCGAGAACACACAAAATCTCCCTGTGAGAAAAAAGAGGAATAATTTAGTGCAAGAGGAAGAAGACAACCTTATAGAAAATGACATCAATATCTCTTCCTTGGAATACATGGAGCTCGAGATAGATATTGAGAAAATATTTCCCACAATTGATCAGCTGAGAAATATTTCCCAACAAAATTCATCATTAGAGATTGTTGCAAATGAGACCTTCAGTGAAGAAGAGTCATTTCCTTTCCAAAGTGTTGTTTTTGATAAGGAATCTAAAAAATTGATTGTAGAAAGAGGTGATCAAAAAAATAAGAAGGGGAAATATCGCTCATAGGTTGACTTGAAATACATGCAGCCATCCCAGATATCTAAAATTCACAGAGAAACTAGGGATTCTCTTGATGATTCTATTGATGGTCTGGAAGCAAAAAACGCTAAGTTAAAATAAATGATCAAAGAACTGGAAAATGCTTTAATGCCTCTTCCAATCCTGGCAAGTCCTTTGTTAATGTTCAAGCCAACCACACCCACCATTAAGTTGAAAGGATCTTCAAGCCTAATAACAACAATCCAAAGTTACGTAGAAAATAATATTAAGAAGAGAATGTCAATAATGACAGAAACATGGGAAGTATCAAAAAATATTGTTTCTTTTGGATCAAGGGCACATGATTTTCATGAATATCTATAAGCTTATTTGAAGAACGAAGAAGGTTTTTACACTGATGATGTCTTACCATTTGGAATTAAAATCTCAAACATGAAAGAATTGAGAAGAAGAGAGGAAGACATGCCTTCTCCAAGTCAAGTAAATCAACTAAATGCTTGGTGGAAGGAAAATGTTAAGAATTTGAGTAACATTGTTCAAGCATGCAAAAAAGCCATACTAAAAAGAGAAGAACTATTCAAAAGACTCTTGGATATAGATCTAGCAGGAAGTACTAACGAGGTACAAGACCCTAAATTAATTCTCAACTCAATGTTTCTAACAAAGCAACAATTTGATGAACAAGTTGAGATATTTAAGGGCTTATCAACTAATTTTTTTTATAGAATACTTAAATATAATGAAGACGAAATAGACAACTAACTAGTTGATTATTCCGTGAAAAATCAAGATATTGAGGAAGAAATACATGGTATTTCTCTTGACTTAAGATATTTGGAAGATGAATTATTCAACATTAAAATCAATCATGAAATAAACCTCACACCAATGAAAAACTACATTGAAGATTTGTTCAAAAAGGAAAGTGACAAATTAACCAAAGAAGGGAAAGAAACAATTGAGACGGTTCCTGTAAATGTCAATGAAGACAATAAAATGACAAAAACAAGAAAGTAAAGGGGAGAGAGACCATCGGAGTAAGTTCATGTCGATCACATATTTCTTTCTTTATCAGTTCTTTCATCCAATTATTTTGATTCTTTAACTAGAAAGGTTTAACCGAAGTCTGATAACTTTTCCCTGTCTTCTTTCCATATCTTGCAACTCTGTCGTCACCCACCATCCTCCTTATACAAATTACTTCTTGTTCATATTTTCTTGATGGTCCACGGGAGCCTCAATCCTAGTCCTAAGGACAAACACATTTAAATTTCAAGGCTTTATAATAGACTATATATTTTTTAGAAATCCCAAGATAACTATTTCGGGATCAGTTTTGACTGTACTTTGTAACTCTGAGTTTTGAGTATAAAGTATTTGAGATTGAACTATCATTATATTTGTTTGAGCTCCCCATGTGTTTACTCTATTAATGTTCTCTTATGCATGCAGACCATATTATTTTTATTTTATGAGATCATAAATATTTAGTTTAACTATGATGGATGTGAGGAAATTTTGTTTATCTTTTTAAAATATATGAAGTGTGCAGTTCCTGGTCATTTCTCAAGAACTCCTTTTTGAAAACAAAAAACTCTTATTTTACTACAATCTTTTATCTTCTTTTGAATATCACAGTGGACTCTTTCAAGGGTCCTACATTATTCTCAGATTTTAGAATCCCGAGAAAATATTGAAATAAAGAGGAATACCACCTTTATAAAAATGCAGGGGGATTTGTATCCCATTGAGGTTGTCATTTCGGTCCTAATGTATTCAAGCGTCAACACATTCCATGTGAAAACTTCATTACACTGGTGGTAGTTGATAGATTCAACACTCAATTAGTCATGGCATGCTTTTCTTACTATCATCTAACTTGGGAAGGCTTATGCGAACACAATCGAGAGTGATTTGCCTCTAATTTTTAATTATTCTTCCTCCTAGATTTCTCTACTTTGTGAGACTCTGGATTATCATGTGGTATTTGTGCCAATGGAGTGATTCTATACATGACCTATTTTTGTGAGTTATTAACAATACAGTCTTGTAATACACTGATCAATCTCCAGTGATGTTCATCTATTATCTTTCCACCCTTGAAAATTATATATGATTTATCTAGCTCTATCATTGGGGTGTAATCAATGGACCTGAGAGAGGATCTGCCTTGAAAGAAGGGTCGAGGTAGCAATGGAGGTGTGTAGGTGAGTATACACTTATGTAGGTGTCATGATTATAATATTGTATTTAAAAAAAATGATATTGTGGCTACATGTTTGCAACATCTTATGGAAGACATAAATGGGATGTAGTTTTAATTGATCTTCCACCTCTTGCTCTTAGGTAGGTTGGTATTTGTTCCTAGTGAGAACTTGAAATCATACCTTAATGAGCTAATGATTTTAAGTAAGATTTGGTAGAGATTCCAAGACTTGGTGGATTACATCCTTGGATGAATTTGAGAAAGGTGTCTTTGTTAATGGCACAAAATCTTTCAATGGCGAGTTGTGAGGAGAAGCATCTATAGAAGGAATTTTTGAGACACTAATTTCTCTTGACATGGGGGCAGTTTCGAAAATTTTAAATTTTTTCTTGCTAATGCAAGGGGAAAATATAGATTATTGTTGGGAGGTGAGGTCCTTTTATTTGATTGGAATTTTTAGGTGGAGTAGGGCATTGTTATTCTTGCTGCATTAGAGGATTTTGAGTGGATTGGTGATTTTTGAAATCCTTTGTGCAATTTCCATAATCATGGCATGGATCATTGCAGTTTGATTGAAATTTCTTATAATTAATAACTTCACTACAAATAAAAGACCCTCTAGCGGAGGTTTTTGCGGATGCCCCTATAAAAATAGCCTAAAAATATGTTTATAGCGGATGATACTAGTGGATGAGAGCATACAAATATTTTACGCCGGTGATTTTATAAGTACATAATGCGCCGATGCATTTTATACAACAGGCGCATCGGTTCCCTCAAAACTAGTGCATTGTAGCAGGGTTATTTCAAATAAAAAAAATATTATCTGGTGCTCTATGAAAATAATGACGCACTGTAATAGCATTCTTTAAAAAATATCCAGTGTGCAACTTAACACTGGAAGCACCGGTGCGTTATTAGTAGAGCACACCATTATATGGTTAAATAAAAAACATTTACGCACCAATGTAGGATAGTGTCAAAAAATATATTTCGATGCACTCCATTGTATCATGCGCACTGGTGTGCACTAGTGCTCCAATACGGAGCATCGTGTTAGGGTTAATTTCCAAATTTATGCGGCGTGATGTGTTAAATTGACCGCACTGGGGCTTCTATTATTACACTGCACCGTGTCATGCTTAAACAAAAAATTTCACACCATTGTATTTTTCAAAAAATGTACAGTAGTGCGTTATGTAGTAGTAAACGCACCTGTGCGCACGCCTGCCCGAAACATGTGCACCATTCTAGGGCTATTATTTAAAAAAATGTATAACCGGTGTGCTTAGTAAACATGTACGCCTTAGTGTGGTTGGTCATTGGGTGCACCAAAACAGGGTTTTATAAAAAAACAATTATGATGGTAAAAATCATTTTTACCATTTTCAGTGTTGTAGAGCTCAAAAGCACTGGTGCAAACTTTTCCTATCTGAAGCACCATGTTGTCGGTGCTTTCCTTGATTGCCTTCCTTTCGTCTGTTTCTTGGTGCGTGAATTTCAAATTTTTCCAAACGATGGGAAAATTTGTTTTTTTTTAGTACATCACAACCATGCCTCCCCGACGACAAAATGTCCAGGTAATGTCCTTGTTGCTTCATAACTTAAGTTTTCACTGGATCAAAATTTAAAATTGAGTGAAATTTTAAGTGTAAAAAAAATAAAAAAAACTGCGCAGTGTGTTCGAAGTGCCCAACTTGCACCACCGACAGTGCAACCTGTAAATTTACAGGGCGCACTGCATACCTTGTTACCTTTATTAGTGGTGCGTTTGGAAAGATAAATGCACCGACGTGTTTGTTTAATGACACACCGAATAAAAGTATATAACTGCTAGGGTGGTGCATCTAAGTACAGATAACGCACTGGGCCATTAAAGTACATGGCGCACCGCCCTTATCAGATATATTTTTACGCAGTGCGTTGGTAAACATGCACACTGGGGCATTCATGTTTACCAAACACACCACTGAGAAATGTAACATTGTGTTGCAGTGCACCCCATAAATTTTTCGGTGGCACTGTACTCAGTGTGATAGTAATGAACTGAACGCACCACAAAAAGTTTCGTACTCAGAAATTTGGAAAATTTTATGTGACGGTACGACGACGTTCATTACACACATCGATGCATGTAGTGAACGTATACGCATCGTTTTTTTCTAATTTCTAAAAAATTGTTTATGTGCGTTAATATTTTAATTTGTTTTTTGGTTTAAGAGGTGTGTAGGATAAATGTAATGCACCGATGCGTATGTGTTGTAGTGTAGCACCCTGGTGCGGTATTGTTTTCCAATGCACTGCATAACATAGTAGAACATATTTTGTTTGGTGTGTTACTTTACACTAATGCACCGTGGACAATGCTCATAATATATACGCACCGCCTACAATGCATGATTGTTTTTTGGGTGCACCGGTAATGCAATTAACTTATTTTTTGAACGAAGTTATTTTATGTATTTATAGATAAATTTGCCACTCAGTAGATTTTTTTTTTATGTTTTATGTATGAGTGAGGTTGATGTATTTCCTATGTTAATCATGCAGATATGTGAACGTAGAGAGCAACAACAACAACATGAGTAGATTGTGGACCTATACAATGTTGTACGGGAATGGGAGGCGAGGGAGAGGAAGAGGGATTTGTACCCTCTCTCTTTTACTGTAGTGACTCATGTTCTCTTGAGGAATGTAGGCCTCCTTAAGTACTATGAGGAGGCTACATCCCTTAAGGGGAAATCTGAGTTGTTGGTGCATATGATCCGTCGATGGGATGTCCATCTATAGGCTTTCTGTGTGGGTATGGATCAGTGGTACCATCCCACTGAAGATGATATTTACTTTATCACTGGGATATCTAGGAGAGGGGAGTATTTTCTCCAGTTCCCAGATGTCCCAGTAGGTGTTGTAGTTGAGACTCAGCTCATGTACTCTCAATGATATATTGGGGTTGATGTACTATCCCCAACTGACTTTCAGGTGTTTGTTGGATAGATGAAAGTCTCTTCTTTCGGTGCAGAGGAGGTTAGGTGCCTCTCACTGTTAGTGACCACCATAGCCCACTTTACTAGTGATGGGAAGCACATTAGCTGCCCTCTTTTGTATTATTTTGATTTTTTGGCACAGAGGCCACGGTGTATCATATGGCCTGCCATTTTTTTGTGGCAGTTGTGTATAGCGCTAGACAGATGTCGTGCTATGATATGTGGGAGGTCGAACTTCCCTTTTGTCTCCGAGTTGTTTTGCTTTTTTTTTTAGAGGTTTCCAAAGACGAGGCCAACTTTTGTTCGTCAGTATACTAGGCTGAGGAATCATGTGTGGATGCACATGTTGGGGGAGATGATGCCCAAGAGGGGCTGACCGAAGTTTTTGACCAAGATTTCCCCAGACGCACTAGGGCTACTAGGCAGTGCGACGAATCACATGTTTGTCATGGTGGCGTGTCCTTATGTGGGTTTGGATTGGAGAGGATGCTCGAACATCCTCTTCACACTAGATGAGCCACCAAATGATAGAGGTAATATTAGTGTTTTGTTTAAATTAATATTGTTTCATTTTATTGTCTTACTTAATTAGAATAAAATTAATTCTAACACGTTCTTTAACTTGTTTTATTAAATTGCTTAATGAATTAACTGTGTAATCAATGTTTTGTACTATATATTTTGCATACATTGGCACTTTCATTGGGGACGTGCCTCATCCCCCAACAAATGAATATGAGGAGATGATTCCTAAGGCGGTGGCGGGTCAGGGTCCTCGGGTGTAGATACCCAACAACATGCATTGTAGGCCCGATACTAGATTCAGGTTGGAGTTGGGAGACTGACTCTCTGCACTTTTGATTAAGGTGGGAGTCTACCCTGCCCAGATGCAAGATGTCAGGGAATATCCTACACTCTTGGATATTTTGAGGGAGATTCGTGTGATTTGATGCCTCTTGTGCATCGTATCATCGGAGTTGTTAGGCTACTAACAATGAGGAGGGATTCTGATGATAGGCACAACTCTTCTTCTAGTACGACCTGTTCATCAAGTACCCCATCGATTTATGAGGGTGCCTGTGATCATCCTTATCCACATCCTCCTCCTCCTCCTTCACCTCACCCAAATCATGAGGAGACATCACATATTCCTCCTCCTCCTCTTTCACCTTACCTAGATGAGAATGTCAGACCTATTCCTCATCCTCCTCTTTCACATCACCTAGATGAGCGGGCAAGACCTATTCATCATCCATCATCTTCCACTACAGACTAGGTCTCCACTACTATTGTAGATATGCAAATTATCCCACCGGCTAGACCATATATGTTATAACAATTATTTAACTTGTCCATGATATATTGTTAGGTCATGTTAGATATGTTTGCTAAATGTGCTTGATAGATGTGTATGTTAAATGATGCTTGTTAGATGTGTGTGATGATGATGTTAGAAAATGATTGTCTTTTGTTAGATGCGATCACAATGATGATGCCCAGTTAAATTATTAGATATGTGTGCTAGCTAATTAATGGAGTTTATATGTGCTAGAGGTATATATAATTAGATGATGTTAGATAGCGAATATAAATGTGTATTTTAGATGTTGTTTATGTTTGTTATAACATGGTTATCATCATCATGTTTATTTTTATAAATTACAAAGTTCAATATGGTTGAAACTATAATTGTAAAATTGAAACTATAATTGCATAGATAGTTCATTATACATATTCATTCTAACTATTTTTTTTTTTCAAAAAACAAATTACATATGAATAAATATTATTTTCCATTGTACTAATCACTCTTTTTTAATAGACTCTTATACATTAAAAATTGTTATTATAAAAAGTTATGATCTCCAATGATAAGCATTCTATTGGCTTTAAAATTTTCTGGATGCAAATCTTCCTATTGTTATTTTTGTCATTATTTCGTAAGTTGATTGCTATCAAATTTTAAATTACTTCATTAATTGTGGTTTTACTCAACATTGGGGGCATAATTTTATAAATATTTTCAAAATAAATGATAAAAGTATGTAAAATAACAAACACTACTTAAGTTAAAAACCAAATTATCACAAAATCATGATATAAATTTAATTTTTTAATTATAAACCACATTTTTTTTGTTAATCTTACTTTTAAATCTACAAAATAAATGAACATTAACTCAGTTTTTGAATCATCATGTTAACATATCCTAAAAAATGTTGTACTATTAAACATGCATATCAACCATATCATTACATCTAATTATATCAACATAAAATGTAGAATTTCATATCCCATTAAAAGTTCAAGTGGATGTTTAACATTTTTCAGGATTTCACAATTGGAAATACTTAAAGAAGATGAAATTTTTTTAAATATATGCAACGACATATAAATATGTTCAAATAAGAATCGTTGCATGCAATCACAAATAATTTGAAAGACAAACACATTATGCATCAAGCTGACTGTTAACCAACTAAAATTGTTCAAACATTTGTTATAATTAACTTAACATTTCCTCTGTCAGAAGATGAATAAAAAATAATATAATTAGCGAAAGAAAGAATATAACAAAAAGATACAACAACAATATTAAAGATGAAATAAAACATGTACATATCACTCTATGTTGTCATCACCCTCATTATCTTCCTCACTTGGCATGATAACATTGATGTTCTCAAAAATATGTTTTGATTTAGGGTCGTGTCTTAATACGAACCACCAATCCCTATCCAACACATCCGGGTAAACAAAACACTTGGTTGCAGTGTTTTGGGAAAACATAAGGCTTCTTAACTTCCTCCCACATCTTTCTAGAGTTGATACATATCAGCCCACTATCATGATCTTCCTTTACATTATTCCAATCAAAGGTGTCCCACCAATTGCACCTAAAAATAACACATTAGAAAGAAGAGGATTTCACTTGAATTATCTCTTGTATCTTTCCAACATAACCTAATGTCCCTCGTATTAGGTTTTTATCATGGTGGCTAGCACGAATAGATTGGTCGAACTCGAATTCCACTCCAAAGTCTTGTGTCATGCGTCCATTGTGGACATCCTCTGTGCGAAAATGATGTCCATATGCCCACATAGATGGGAAAAAATGCACCTATAAAAAAGTGAAAAATCACAATGTCACGTGTTTAATAAGTTGACCAATAAAATATAAACTATAGATGTTATATTTCAAAGGTGAATTTAAATGTTACAAAATGTACACAAAGAGATTATCACCAAGTTGTTGCATGATATCCCTATGTTTAGTGCATCCTCTTCAGCATGTATGTAACTACCGAATGCACTGTATTTCTCTCTGACTTGGTCAACAACCCAACTGTTGGGGCATATCACTGGCATATTTTCTTTTAAATAATCAGGATAAGGCATGGTTATACCATTCAACTGTCTAAATTCTTTCCTATCATTGTCACATTTCTTCCTCTTATGTTTGTACAATGCGACCCACGACTATGTTGCCTCCGAATTGTAAAGAACAATTTATTGATGGCATCAATTTCTGAATTCGTTTATATATATATATATATATATATATATATATATATATATATTCATGAAATGAAATCAAACCGACATATAGTATGTATCATATCAAAATATACATTATGAAGTTTAGTGTGAATAGTTACTGTGTAGAAATTTGACAAACAATAATTCACTTACTCTTTGTCAAGCGCCTTTTTCCATTCATTTGCAGAAGCTCCCCTTATCTTTTGTCTTCATCCCTTTAGTCATCCCAAATCATCACACCTGGTGTTTTTTTGATCTACTTAATGTACTCACTGACATAATAGAAAGACTCATATGATATGTACCCCTCTGCCATAGACCCGTCTGGTTTTTCCCTTTGTCTAACAAATCCTTTCAATTTATTCATTTACCTCTCTAATAAGAACATTCAACGATAGGATACCACTCCAACTAATTCAACCTCATCTACTAGGAGAATTAGAAGATGAACTTGCAAGTCCATGAAACTCGTTGGCAGTTCCTTCTCAAACATACAAACAATCTTAGCTATCTCTTGACGCCACTGTGGAATGTTAGCCATATGAATATGCTTTGATGTGATCCAACATACAAATGCATATAATTTAGATATGACACATTGTAGGTCCTGGGGTAAGTCATGGTTCACACACCCACACACCAAAACAGGATAATGACACTACAAAGTAAACACATACAAAATTAATTATGTTTGATCTCATACCATGAATTTATAAAACAAATAATAAAATCATGTTTTTGACATAGGTACTCTTAGAAGGTTCAAATGGTCATGTGTTTTTAACCCCAACAAATTGTCTTCCATAATGAATTTGCATCGTAGTGAAGACCCATATAAAGAAGACACCTTCACACCCAATATAACTTCCTTTGCCAAAGAAAGATCAACTTTCTTCAATATCCATGGGACATCACCTTCTTTGAAATGTTGAGAGGGACCGACCTCTCCTCTACTTTCTTTTCTTGGCCAATGTTTCTTTTTAATCTTTGAAGAAATAAGATCCTCTCCTAATAGAAATTTGTTAATTTATTTTGATGATATGTGCCTCCATAAAGAAGATGAAACATTTTTAAATATATGCATGGTATCTAGTAAGTGGGAAATCTTAAGATGCTCCCAATATGGGAGCTCATAAAAGACAGATTTCTTTTTCATCCCAATGGGAAATTTCTCAACATAGGTGTTGAAGAATTCTAGATCATCGAACATAGGCTCCCCATTTGAATCAAATATTTTTGTAATATCCTTCTCATTCTCTCTATCATATGCTCTAAGCCATTATGTTGGTGTCATTATTGCAAGCCATTGATCTCTCTGGTTTACCATTGAAAGTATATGTTGCTCTTCTATAAGGGTGTTGTTCTGGGAGGAATACCCTGGAGAAGTCGTACACTGGATTTTGTAGGTGGTTGGACCACCTAGCCTTCAGAAAAGGTCCACAACATTTACATCCATGATAGCCTTTTGTTACAAGACCTACAAAATTATTAATGTATATAGTAGAGCATGTTAGCATCAAAGTCTAGAACAGTGGCAAAAAATTAAATATGCCAAAAAATATTGTTACATATATAAGAAAATCAATAAACATGTAATTTACCGGAGAAAACTCCTAAGCCTGGATAATCATGTGTGGTGTAAGGACATATGCCATACAACATAAAATTCCTCCTTGTTGTCATAGGTATTGATACATTGTATACATGTATCCCTTCCAATAATTCCTTCAATTCATCTACCAATGGTTGTAGGTAGACATCTTTATTCTTCACTTGTCTTCTACCAGGGATTACAAGAGCCAACATAAGATGTTCATTCTTCACAAACAACCATGGGGGGATATTGTTATTGATCACTACTATAGGTCAAATAGAATAGTTGGTGTTTTGGAGGGAATATGGGTTGATGCCATCCATGGCTATGCTGAGTTGAAGACTTTGTACTTCATCCTTGAATTGTTCGGGCCATGTATCCTCTATATGCTTCATGGCTATTGAATCCGTTGGGATTTGCATAACTCCTGACTCACTTTTGTGTGAGTCATTCCATCCTTGCAACATAGATAATTCTTTTCAATGAAAGAGCCTTTGAATCCTTGGGATTATAGGCATGTGCCTCAATATCTTATGAGGAGGACCATGTGATTTACAATTTTTATTCGATTTATGATATCTGTCGTGCCCAAATTTCAGACATATCTCTTTGTCTGCATATTCTCCTCTATATATAATACAATCATTCATACATGCATGATATGATATGTACTCAACACCCAATATTTTCAACATTTTATTTACCTCTTCGCAACTCACGACACTACTAAATTTGAACGTTTTTGCGACGAAGTTTCATCGAAATAGGGTCATTGTTGCGACCAAGATGTTTTTTTTTTGTTCGTCGGAATCAATTCATCGGTCTAGCGACCACACATGGATCTTCTCCAGTCTAGCGACCAGGAAAAGAAGCCTATTCACAATAGGGAAAAGTTACAATTCGTCGGTCCATCGACCAAGATTAGTTGGTCTACAGGCCAACTTTAGTCACAAGCCTTACTAGCATCTCTAAGGAAAACATAACCTTGGTCACTCTAGTGACCATAATTAGTTGGTCTAGCAATGAATGTTAGTCGGTCTAACGACCCACTTTAGTCGCAAGCCTTGCTAGCATCTCTAAGGAAAACATAACCTTGGTCACTCTAGCGACCATAATTAGTCGGTCTAGCAACTAATGTTAGTCGGTCTAACGACTAATATTTGTCAGTCTAATGACTAATATCAGTCGCAAGAGCGACCAAGACAACCCTAGCAAACTTAGTCAAGCGACCAAATGGCTATACAAGCGATGAACAGGTTTGTCGCTAGAGCGACTAAGGTTGGTTTTTATTTTATTTTAAAATATGCCATTCACATAGGAATAATGTTGGGATTCTGTTAGCGATCAAAAATCACTTGCTAATATTTCCCAAATCACATGATAAGAGGATCATTAGGTAGAAGAGTTATTTTTAAATCTTAAAGTTTTAGAGGTTTTGAGGAAGGCTCTAATTCACATAAATTCAATTAAATGAGGATTTCACCTCTAAAAATAGGCCAAAGGTTAATTTTAGCTTTCGGCGGCTAAATGTGAAATTTACAGTTTAACGAGCTGTCGAAAAGCTCTAACTTTCGGCGGCTAAAAGGAAAAATACACGACTAGTAAGCCGTCGAAAGCTCTGAAGATTCCAGATTGGTCTTCTTTCTTCCTAGATCGCATTTTTCCGTTTCCAGAATCTGTGGGAATGATCTCAAATTAAAGATAATAATTTTATTTTTAAATCTTAAAGTTTTAGAGGTTTCGAGAAAGGCTCAAATTCACATAAATTCAATAAAATGAGGATTTCACCTCTAAAAATAGGCCAAAGGTTAATTTTATCTTTCGACGGTTAAATGTGAAATTCACAGTGGAATGAGTCGCCGAAAAGCTCAGACTTTCGGCGGCTAAAAGTCAAAATACACGACTAGTAAGCCGCCGAAAGATCTGAAGAATCCAGATCAGTCTTTTTTCTGCCCATATCACGTTTTTCTATTTCCAGAATCTGTGGGAATGATCTCAAATTAAAGATAATAATTATCAGAAGCTAGATCATCCTCTTCATCAAGTTTTGAAGGAATATGGTAAGGGAATGAAGCCAAATGGCATGTTTATTCTTGATAGAAGTCGCCCAGCCATCAAAGACAAATTTCTAAATTTGTGGTTTTCACCAGCAAGCTTCCAAATAATTCTCCAAGTTGTCAAATTCGACTTATGATGATAAGATTGGATCATTTATGCTAAAAGATCAAATTGATTATGTTTATTTTTGGTATTTCAGATCCATTAAATTAGGATCTTT
>ML780519.1:329807-345038 GCA_009831015.1 Picea engelmannii | reverse complement strand
GGGGGGGGGGGGGGAACAGTCTAAGGACCATGGTTCTATTCTTGAAGACAACAACGACATGTAAAGAAGATTATCAACCTTCCCGAGACTGATACGGGCCCTAGGAGGTTGATAGTCACATCCAACATATGACCAATTTTAATACATATCTCATCAAGATGGAAATAACAATTGAAGGCATAGCTATGTACAATGTGAATATTAATAAGAAACACAGAAATCCTATGAAGTGTATTAACTTAAAATATGTGCATTTGGTAGTTATACAAATAATCTATCTGGAGTCAATTTTAATATTTCACAATTTTCAGATACAATTAGGCTGAAAATCAATTCTAAACTATGATTACTACTTACCAATATCCCCATAACATTTTTTCATGCAAGGAAAATAATTTTGTTTTGTGATAAATCAATGCTGAACCTAGATTATTGAAAGAGTTAATAACATACTTATTTTACCAATTTCAACAACCATTTTCTAAATTTCATCCAGGCAAATATCAATATAGTGAGTAGAGCCAAAATAGATTGGTGTCCACTTTTCCATAAAATCACAGTCTGTTACATGTTTTCCTTCATGTTTCACTTTACATGTTTTCCTTCATGTTTCACTAGGTTAAACAACCCACCAATGGCAACTTTGCCTACYGAGGGCMCGTCTTTCACCWGTGTACATAGATTCTTTATTTCTRAAAACAACAAAGAGTGAAAATATCTCAKATTTCACATAKAYCATGATATGACAAAAACTACATACAATGAAATAATGAAACAMTCTTTCATGTAAAMKCATCTAAAAGATATTCAATGAATGATTCAAGGAAATGTATGTGACAACAAGATATTCRMTTATAAAGTGTGCAAATGCCACATGTGTTTGTGTTTGTATACAATGCCTAGAGGATGATGCTTTCAATCTCAAGAATAATGCAAGTATTCAAATTATTAAGATCAATCAATGACTAAATTTTAATGATATACACAATTGCCTAATAGAGCACAATGATTTTCTTTGAAGTATATATGAATTTGATCAAACTAATTTCAAGACATCAATATTTCAAAGCCACAAAACGTTTCATATGTGTCAATCCAATAATCCAATAGTATCCTTCTCACTTCATTACATATCAGAAGTTGGGACTGTCTATTTGACTTCAATTCAATATGTATCAGTCCTACTTGTCCTAAATATGAAAATGCAAATGATATGTAACCCCTCCAAATGCACACAAGTTAAGATTTTTAATATTGCTTATGTATGCAGATTGTAGGTTATGTTCCCCATGAATTATCTCTGTCAAAAACAAATTAAATGTGGCTAGGAATGACTATGTTCACACAGTCATAATTGAAGGTTTTACTATGATTTTGGGTGGAGAGTTTAGGAGGTGGTTTAGGTAGAGTGACTATGAGGTATGTGAGTTTGTTTTTAGGGGCGTGTCAAAGTGGAATAGGGTCTTAAATTAAGACTTCAGGACAGTCAGCAGTAAGGGTTTATGTAGATAGTCGTGAGGTGTCTAAATGTTTAGGAGATAGGGTTAATGGCCTTGCGTTAGGGAGATAATGGCCTAGGAATGAAAGGGGAGATATCCTAGGGTGAGCTAGTATGAAAATAGGTCAACGTTAGGTAGGTTGGGGCTGCAAAAATAGCTTAGGACAGTCAAATGGTAGATAGTCCTGAGGATGGACGTGAGTTTTTAGGATAGTAGAAGAGAGGCCTAGAGACCTTGCATGAAAAGTCTAATAGTTTAGAGTGGTGGCATTTCCTTGTTCTCTTTTTATGGTCAAATATACTTGAAAAATATTGATGGGACCTAAAAATGTCTCCTTAATTAACCTTAAGTTAATCTTTACGACACAACTTGACTTGAAATCAAACAAAATAACCTATACTTTTTTTTAACCCTAATTTATTTTTTGATGTTTTTTTTTACTACAAATTTATTTTATTTCATTTTAGTATGGTTGGATAGTTTGCTATATTTAAAAAAACCCTTCATAATCACTTTGTTTTTTTATCAAATTCCTTAATATGTTTTCATTCATAAAATGTTAAATCATAACCTTTTAAATCAAATTTAAAATCGATAATTTATCTATCCATAAACATAAGGGAATCACCTTAATGCTCTATATGGGGCACCAAATACCCCCCTAAATTGGCCTTTTGCGAATCTTTACGGATCCACAAGATATGATGGAAACATAAATGATTCAATGAGAAGGTGGGAGTTATTTCTTCTTTTTTTGTTACAAATGTAAATTTCTAACCTTTTTAAGGTAAATCATTCATGAAAAGCCTCATCAGAGTTTCCTAACGTTGGTTTGAACAGTCTGGAGTCAAAAAGTATGGGCTAAAAATTCCTATCCTTCAGCGCATCGAAACTTCAATCGGAAAAGTTTAAAAAACCAAAATATTCGAAAAACTAATGAATGGTTGGATAGATTTTGGGGGTCTCCCGTGATGGCCCTAAAATAGGGTTTAAAGTTGGTCAAATTGTAAATTGGTGTTTCCCATACATTTAAGGCATGGAAAGAATTTGTAATGGGATTTATGACCTAACTTTTAAAGGGTGATCATAAACATCACTAGAATTCCTTTAAAAGCTGCTATATAACCTAATTCATACATATGTACTTAAAAATATGCTATATGATCTTGCGTTAGGAGTCTAATAGTTGAGGTCAATGGGACTCAAAAGTACAATTGAGTAGTGACCCATTGTGGGATCATGGTAGCATCTCCTAGAAGCTGAATTATAAAACAAAATAAGTTAAACTACTGAAAAAGAGAAATGACAAAATGGAAATTTTATATGTAACATGAAAAAGGGATGCTCATCCTCATTAGAAGATGAAGCCCTTGATGTCACTACAAAAATAGTACTAAAAGTAGAGAAGGGAGAAGATGATTTCCCTGGTGAGTCACCAACCACAGATTAGTCAATTCATTGCCTGACAATGTCTTTAGGGGAGAGTCCAGATTTAAGAGTACTTGACTATGTAACCATGGGTGAAATTAAAAATACCTAGCGATTGAAGGTTGGTTTCATGAAGGGGGTTTGTAGTGGAAAATTAATTGTTATAAGAAAGAGATCTCCTCAAAATCCTAGTGGGTTTTAAATATCCTATTCATAGTTTGGACAAAGACAATACACACCTCATTACTGAACTCAGTTGAATGATGAGAAGTTCTACCCATTACTAAGCTTAGGATGTAGGTTAGGTTTAGGGTAGGCCGAGGTATGTAGGGGTAGCCTAGGTTAGGTTAGGAGGTTCGAACCTCCTAGGAGGAGAAAAAATCATATGAAGAGGATGATGAACCTCAGGGTCACCGCATTCAGTGTGCACTACACTGATTTAGGCTAGCAAAATTTTTGTCTAGAGAGACATACCTCGGGGATTGGGCCCAACTCCATGCATCCTTAACACTCATGGAGTTAGCATAACTTTGTCTTCTTAAATTCAAATTTCCTAAAAAAACTCATTGATTTCCACATTCATTACGAAATATCACGATAGTCATAAATCAACCAAAAATCACCTTAAACCAGTCCTTAAAAAGATCCATACCTTTGAGTGATGGGGTGCCTCCAATGTTGCTCCTCTCCATCCTGCGATTCATCACATGACTTAATTATATTTCAGAATAGTAATTAAATATGTAACAACCTCTACAAATTAATTACTAAAGACAAATACCTGAATGAGCTTCTCTTCATTTCCAGAATAAATTATTATCTACTGAATAGGACCAACCACATGAAGGTGGAAGATCTTTTGGCCCCTCCCCCCTTCTCACATCACTCTCATTTCCCCATACCCAATCTATCTAGATTTTACAACTATAATTATAAATGACAGTAACATTAGATGTAAGAAAAAAACATTCATCGCCATGTGCTAAAACAAAAAACATGAAAGAAAATAACATTCATGACATGTAGGAAAACAAAATACATTACATTGGACCATAAATATATTGGATTTATATTAATAATAAAATGTCTAATCATTTGTTTTTCTTCTTCTTCTTCTTCTTCTTGGTCTCCATGAAAGCACAAATTAAGTCATAATCATAACTTAACTGATCCCCCACAGTTATTGGGCCTTCTTGAAGTGTTGCATCATCAATACTCAAGACCTCATGACATGATGGACTTCTAGTATTTCGACGTGGAGGTTGATGATACGAATCATGGACATCCACTGCCGCAACAAAAAAAAAAAAATTCAAGTGATATTGTTATTCACTGTTCCTAGGGAAATTTAATTAATACAGATTTAATTACAATGTTTTATACCTGGATTAGTCAGTGCAGTAGAAACAGTAGTTGGTGGCTGCATTGTTGTTTTTGCGCTTGTTGATCTCCACTCTCGATCGACATCTACATGCTTTTCCATATGAAACAATATAATTATTTAGTACATAATATACCCTAAATATTAATACTCATTGAAAAATGGAAAAACATTAAAAATGCACGCATACCACTATGTAATGGTCCTTAAGAAACAACACTTGAGTCAATATGGGGGTTGGGATGTGGTTCATCGACAGGTAAATCAAGAGCATTGGTAGAATTGTTACTCTCCTACGAATGTGGAAAAGACACACATTATTTTACATTTTAAATGAAAAAAAAAATATTTTACATTACAAGTGATCAATGAGTAAAAACTAATCGACAAGTTTTTAATTTCATTTTATTTACCATGTCCTCCAGAGAGACACATGGATATTTCCCCAAGCTTCTTCGTTGTGCCACCACACCATCAAAACCCTTCGTGAACCCGACATTTAGATCTTCTTATGTGGCTTGGTAGTTGAACAAATCCCCCTGGATTGAGAAATATCAAAATCATTAGTCACTAGCTGCAATGAATTACATATTTTGTGACGATGATAAAAAAAAATTAAAATTTTTAGGCACATACAACCCATGCCTTCAATTTCTCGTAACCACCTTGGCCCGGTTTATGTTGGCCATGTTTTTCTTGTCTTTCCTTTGTTTCCTTGGAAGTGTCTTGGAGTCTATGCAATATTTTGAAATATGTTAGATATTGATTGTTTTCCTTGTAAAGTAAACAAAATACCATCATAGTAAATTGAAAACACCTCTTACCTTCCAGGGCCAGGTGGTTTCTTCCCTTGTTCTTTCATCGCTAATTCTCTTGCATCAAGAATAATTTCTTTCCACTCCCTCTCAGGGACAACCAAAGGGCGTTCACACTTGGGGTCCTGTACTATTTTATTCCTATACGCTTCTCTAACATGTTTCAAATACTTGCCGATCCTTTTTAGGACTTCCGGCTTATTGAATGAGTCACCAAACTCGCCAACCAGTCTGGAGATAAGAAGGTTTTTCAGTTTGGAATTGTGTCGATTCCATTGTAGTCGAATGGTCAGCCCAAAAAGTTCTAATGCATAGTCATGCAAACTATTGTAGAACACATTGTTTCCTATAAAACATCGTCATCATTAGTAATTTAAATCTCATTGATATGTGATTGTTTAAACAATTATATAACATGAATCTCGATAAAGAAATATATTAAATACCCGCTAGTTGTACTATTTTTAGAGGAACCATGTCCTGATCGACCAAAAATGATACCATTGTTGTTCATGTGCTTTGGATATGTGTAGCACCAAGGTAACAATCAACGAAAGAGTGATCAGTTCCATGATCATGTACACCACCTGCACGATCTGGCGTGTGTTGTGGGGGTGTGGCATCACCCCTAGAAGGTATAGAATCGGTCTCAGGCAACACACTTGGGGTGGAAAATAGCCTGGTGGATACGTGGCCATGCAGGTTCACTGTTGCAGTCCTTCTGTTGCTACCAGGACCTTCCCCTTCTCCTCTCATCGATCTCACAAAATTCTACAATGAGAAATATGTGTTATTTTCATATATCAAATTACAAAATTTAAAACAAAAAATTGATATTGTTAGATGACATGACTTACCCCATAATTTTCTATCTTAAAGCGTAATTCAACTATCCTTTGGAAATCCTTAGCAGTTTCTGACCCAACAACGACCAAATCCCGGAATTCCCTATTGGCCTTTCTTAGGGACAATTCTATTGTCTGCAAGGGATTTCTAGAATCAAATATCTCTTCATCGCTTATATATTCATCGTTTTCGGTCGATGCAGTTCTAGGAACGAGGCCTTTGACTCGATCACCACTCTGGAAGAATTTCAAGAAGAATGTTAGTATGTGCAAGAAATATTGAAAACACAATATATGAAATAATGGAATATTGGCAAATATTATCAAATGAAACATTCACACATACAAATTAGCAAATATCTAGAAATGAAACATCGAGCAAAAATTAGCAAATGGAACATTCAGAAATAAAATAAAATTTCATCACAAATGAAACATTCATAAATTAAGTAATCCCTTTTTAAGTTTGGGTATAATGGGTTTTGTACCGTAGCAAAAGAAGATGTTCCTGGGTTGACTCGATTCATATTGTAATCGACCAACAACTCTTCTCCTGCCGTTATTATTTTCACCACACATACAAATATCCTATTGCCTTCATGCTCCTCAAAAATGCAATTGGGTTCCTTTCTTGTCATCCCAGGCCTTGTACTGTTTGTAAGACCTGCAATATTCCTTGATGCCTTTGGCCTTCCATCAATATACATAGTCGCTCCTTTATTTTTATTATTGTCTTTCAGCTATATATAATTTGCGATGAGTGCATATCTCCACATACTAGGCATATATTGGACCAGCCTCAACCATACTCCATAAGTGTAACATGGTCCAACATACTCAAACAATTCAACTAATTTTCCATATTTTACCTTTATGCCGTCCATGGAGATTAAACCAAGGCCATGGATGGATGATGAAGCAATGCGATACATCCTCTCATTAACACAGAAGTCGGTGTCCAACTCTTGCAGTTCCTTGGGTACCCACTGTTTCAGTAGGTGTTTGTACCTCAAGGGAACCTCAATGTCACCTATGCTCTCATCGTCATAAGAGCATGATCCTCCTTCAGAAAGAAAGAATTTCATGCGCCTACCAAACTTTCTTCTGACCTTTTCACCTCTAGTTGATTTCTCCTTGTAACATTTGTTGGATATGTTTCCCCTTGTCCCTCTTGAAATTTCATCACTCGAGCTGGATAATAGGTCTGAAAGATACATATTTGGTTTTACCTACACTCCATCGAGGGAGAAGGAAAAGTTAGGCCAACGATCTTCATATTATAGTATAGCTAAAGATAAACATTGAAAATATAACTTGACATGTAAGATCTTTTCATCTAGGGTTGGAGCCCAACCTCTGAGAAAACACAAAGTTTTTCTTCACTTAGTATTTTGGGTAGGTGTTGGGCCAAAATTATGTGGGAAGACAGAAGAAATAATTTAGAATTTCCCATATAATTTGTAGCCCACCTCTAATTTATGAGAACCCATGAGGGATTTCATCATGCTAGTGAGTAGGTTATATTGTGAAAAGGATTTCTCTAATATGCAAAAGCATTGGGTTCCCTCGATACACCAAATGTTGAAGAAGGTAGTTGTAATATAGATGACTAGAGAAAATGATTGTTATATTTGAGTAGAACAAAGGTAGAAAAAGACCTTTTAGAAGTTTTTCACAAGTGATAGTGTCTATTGTAACTCCATAGTGAGTCCATACTTCTTTGTAAACAACAAGGTTCATTGCTCATTTTCTTGTTGGTTTTTCCCAAATCAGGTTTCCCATAGTACATATTGTCATTCCTTGTGTTGGTGTGCTCATTTTACTAATATATGTTCTCTCTTATATTCTTAGTTTGTTTCAATATTTTGACTAATATACTTGTAATATTACATTTTGATCATAAGAAAATGTTGTATAAATGAGTATAATCTCATGGCATTTTGTAGTAGAATTTAAGATGTCTTGTAACAAAGTTTCCAATGTAATACCCATAATAGACTATAGTTTATATATCATATTGGTATCAGAGAAGTTTTGTATGGTCCATGGAATATTGTAGGATCTAAAAAATGATGGAAAGAAATCAGTTGCAAACACTATTCATGGTATATGGATATTGTACCATTCAAAAGGATGACCTAGATGAGACATTTGCAAGAATGGAAGTGTGTGTCTTTGACATCTTCATAGTATGGAAATTTTAATGTCAATAGAGGAAATTTTAGGA
This sequence comes from Picea engelmannii, assembly GCA_009831015.1. NCBI lineage: Eukaryota > Viridiplantae > Streptophyta > Pinopsida > Pinales > Pinaceae > Picea > Picea engelmannii. Next base: position 336,843 of record ML780519.1, on the reverse strand, counting down.
TCACTAGAATTGCATGGAAATTTTTATCACTAGAATTGCATGGAAATTTTAGGATCCATAGAGGAAATAACTAAGTGCATTGCATGAAAATTTGAAAATCTAGTTCATCATATTTTCTGAGCTACAGACTATACAAGTTAGGGTTTTGTTTAATCCCCAAACTACGCTTAAATAGGTGGTTTTAGTAAAATAGTCATATCTAACGATTGCAAAGTAAACATTGAGTGAAACTTATGGGATTGGATAGAAGATGGATCCAAGTGTTTCAAGAACAAATTTTATACATGCCATGGAAATATTGGACAAATAGAAATCTGTACAATTTCACACACTTAAAAGACACCAAAAACAATAAGTTTTGGTATCTTGGACCTAACTTCCTCTTGAATACTTGAAATTGAATTAGGCTTGTGGGAATCAAAAGGAGGCATATTAGGAAATTACCATGTAAAATTTAATACCATGAGAGTATCAAAATTAGATTAACATCGGGTGAAATATGGGCTAGTAGAGCAAATTCCATGTCATGACTTCGCCTTGACTACATGTGTTGGATATGTTTTCCCATGTTTATCTAGTTCATTTCTCCATGTTTATCTAGTTGATTTCGCCTTGTTACATGTGTTGGATATAGATGAGCATTGGCATTCCATCTAATCAAACTTTTGGTAAGTTTTTAGAAACATATTAAAGAGCACCAAAAATGCTATAATTTATTCCCTGAGAATATAACAAAGAAACAATGGACCCTATCTAAATGAACTACATGGTATAGTTATCTCAATTTCACAAAGTTGCAACCTAGACAAAGATTCCCCCTTGTTTCAATGTATTCCTTTGGTTGATTAGGAGGAATATCACTAATCACTAAGGAAAGGGAGGACTATGAAGACTATCACTAAGGAAAGGGAGGACTATGAACAATCCCTTTAGTTACACATAGCTAAATTTATATTGAATGAAATCTACACTATACGTTCTTTCCTAAACATGTGTGACATGTGATATATTTATCTTCCTCCTCTTTCAATGAGTTATCAAAAGTTGTGGAGATATGGTAATTGGATAATTACAAACATTTTTTCAAATGTTCTTATCTCCTATTTATGTTCTTCTCTTTTATAAACCATGCCCAATATTCTTTGAGGGGAATTTAGTTGTGTTAGGGCTGATCAACAATTGGTACATAGAAGGAGATGACAATTATATCCAAATATATAAGTGCACCTCATCTTTGCATATATTTCTTAATCACATCCTATCCTCATTCTTATATTGAGGGCTCCTTATTCTCATGTAGAAGAGGGATCAAGAAAAAGATGAAGCCCTAAACTCTATATCAGGAATTCAAAAGATATCATAATAATAATGCCCATAAGAAGAAGAAGCAGAGTAGGAAGGTGAGAGGGAATAAATCGTTATGCTTGGGAGGTAAATGAGCATTCACTATGCTTGGGAGGTAAATGAGCATGGGAATATACCAATATGACTCATACTCAGCGATTCGCTTTGGAAGGGGCAGGAAAAAATTGGAATAACATACTCAACGATTCGTTTTGGAAGAAAAGGAAGACAAACAAAAAAATAGAAAACAAATACAGAGTCAACATGACACTAAATCACGATCCTGCGAGGTGTGAGATCAATAGCTGAATATGGAGGCAAAAATAGGGTTTAGAGACGATGTTTGCATACCATGGTTTTTTCCAGGGAAGTCTGTGGAATTGAAATTTAGCCCGTGCGCCTCTCTTTCCTCCGTGTGCCTCTCCCTCCTTCTCTTCCTCCTCTCCCTCCTTCTCCCCTTCTACCCTCCACTCTGCGTGCATGTCTCCTTCTCCCATCCTACCCTCCACTCTTTGCTACATGGGCTCTTGTCCTAGATCTTGGATTATTTATTTTTATATTTCTTACCACTATTGTTCTTTTCTGATCCAGAGGATGGGGGTTTATATGGGATGATCCCCCTATATCCAGTAATGTGGTAGCAATATATTCAACTATATCCTTAATTTATATACATCAAGTCCCATGTTCTCCCTTCTCTATTCTCTTCACTATTGTTCTCTTCTTTTTAGTGCTAGTGACAACCTTGTCCACACTCATTTTTCTTTCTTATCTCTAATGTAGGGTGTGTGTCCACATCTCTAATAATTTATAGGGTTGTAAACTATTCAACACTCAGTAATAGGATTCTATATCATGAAATCGTGTGTGGGTGTCTTTATAATTGATCACAAATGAGTATTTTTACAATCCCATGATGGGATTAGGCTAATGGTTTCCCTCGTATTTTGTATCATCTCTTTGAGGCACTAGAGAAAAATGTGGAACACTTATATGTTTTATTTACATATAAAATGTGAGTAATACCTTGATTTATATAATAATATGATGGACCCCTAGATTTCCATTTTTTCCCCATCCTATTGCCATGTATTATTAATGTATTTTCCTCAAAGACCTAAGACTTTCCTAAGAACTCTTGTTTTAATTGACAAGGTGATAAAAAGTGTACAAATTACATTCTATAAATTGTGAACATATGATATGATGGAAAACACTTAGGAGACTTAATCGATCAGGTTTCATTCATGTATACCCACTATCACATGTGATGGAACCTACCACTAATGATGCCCCAAGTTACTGCAAATGTCTCTAAATCCACTTCCCAAAATAATGAGTTGAATTTTATAGGAAGATATTCTCTAAAAGGAAGGCATTGAGGTATGTATCATCAATTGGTGTGAAATAAGATTAGGAACATGAATTGAGGTCTTGGACAATAACTTTGAGAGAAAAAACCACTAATTACAACTTGGCACTAGGAAGGTTGATATGGATGGTAAAGATATTTGAGAAATGTCCAACGCAAGCTAAAAAATTCCCTTTAACATAAGCATGACCTAATGATGACCTAGGAAACAATCGACACCAAAAGGGACCAATTATATACACCAATAATTCAAGAGACATTGAAGGGTGTTCTATAAAGATTAGAAGAATAACCAATCATAGAAGTGAAAACTCAAAATGATGGTGTTATCTCCTAAAATAAACTTGTTAGTTTATTTGATTTTTAGGTGATAGCATAGTCATGAATAAGTTTTATTTTTAATTTTTTGTGTTTTATGGTCTCCAAGCAAAGGGAATAAGTGAGAAATTCCAAAATAAATCGATTTTTTGTTTATTTCTTTCAAAAATCAAAGAAAAGTATTTTCGGCGGCTAACCATTGTTTTGAAGTTGAGAAGGAGCCACTGAAAAGTCAAGCTTCCAGCGACAAATGTGACTTTTGGATACAAGAAGGAGCCATCAAAAAGCCAAACTTCCAGCGGTAAATGCGACTTTTGGAAACAAGAAGGAGCCACCGAAAGTGCAAAAGTGGTTTTGGGCACCGCCTCTTCAGGGGTTCAAAAGAGAAAAGGAAGTACACACGTCATAATGGAGGATGACTATTTTTATGGGAGATTGGCGTGCTTACATGACCTTATCACCGGTTATGTAGTAATCATTCACACGTCTACATTAGCATTATGGTCATCATTCAAATTCAAATTCCACGAGTTCTAAATGCCTATAAACAACGTTTCTCCTCCACCAGTTGATCATACAAAGTTTATTCTTCATCACTAGCAGGTTCTTTCGATTGGTAATTTCTCTGTTTCAGGTTTCTACAGGTTATATTGTGTTTTGCAGATGGGTAAGAAATGAGGTGGTTCACCTCTCAGGAAGGAGTTAGACAACATTCAATATTTACAATCTCATCCAGATATTCTTCAGTATTTCTCAGATGCAGGCTGTCTCACTTATGTGGAAACGCTACAGGAGGGTTACCACCAGGGTATCACATAAGCCTTTGCAAAATCTTATGATGGAAAAAAATCCACAGTTGGCCCTTTGGATATACAAGTTGATGAAGCAGCCATAGCCTCTACTACAGGCATTCCAAGAACATGGAAAAAATGGTTCAAAACCACAGTCACCAAAAATATGGAGTTTAGACCTTATTTAAAGCCTGAATTCCAAGACATCATTTGGAATAGGGATATCCCCATTTCTCATTTGGAGGAGAAGTGGCAGACTCTTCTCAAAGCCATACAATTGTATATAACTACAGAGGGAAGGTATGATAGGGCCATGTTATACCACTTCAAACTTATGGACCACTTTACAGGAAAGGTTCCTCTCAATATACCATATTATTTTCACAAGATCTTGACAAATATGTCACACAAGGTCCAAGATGAACCTAACCATATCCATAACACCTAGTTTCATTTTGGTTTGATCAAAATGATTCTTGTATAATAATTGAGGAAGAAAGAAAGAACATGGGAACACTACCTGTTTTGGGGAGGTTTTGAGTTAGACACTCAAACTAATAAAGCCAAGAGGAAATCAATCAAAAAGATACCAAATCCTCAGAGTAGTCTAAAGAGGAGGAGAACCATCACCCTTGACCTCTCAGAAGAACCAACATCCAGCTCAAAAGTCAAGAAGGCAAAGAAGAAATTGGTTTTCAAGGAAGCTGCAGAGCAAGCTTCAACTCAACATACCAAGCAAGAAAATGTGCTTAACTTACCCTACTCAGAATCTGAGTTTGAGCCAAACAAAGAAGAGGTCCCTGCTGATCAGAACATAGAATTTTCTATGGATAAAACACCAAAAACTAATAGGTTCACAGGTTATGAGGAAGGAGAAACATCAAGCAAGAGAAAATATAGCAAATCACAAAAGATTAAGAAACTCAAAGAGAAAATAACACAACAGGAAGTGATAGAGAGGGTGATAAAGGCTAGATATGAGACTCTATCAAAGAATTTTGCAGAAACTAGTGTAGCCTTGGAAAGATTGGCACTTGAAAGTGTAAAGGAAAAGAAGAAGAAGAAGAGGATCATAAAGGATAATCACCATCTATTTTGGTTTGCTAAGCATTTGAAGAAAAAGATAAAAAAGTTGAAGGCTAAAATAGCTACACACCCAGATTTGCATGTCCTTGCAGAGGTTGCTCAAGATTTGCAAGTGGATCAGTCCAAATAATCAAGGAAAATACTCATTTTTGAAGTTTTTATCTTTTTAACAAACACAGGATTTTCGGTGGCATAATCAACATAACAACACATAGTTAGCTGTTGAAAGCCATGGATTTCGACGGCTAACTCACATTTTTTAGGGAAAAAGAGCCACTGAAACTGTTGGAAACAAATTTTGAAGATCTGACACTTGAGCAAAGGGGATTTTCGATGATGAAGCATAAATTAATATCAAACAAATTTCTATGTACATTTTGGCATCTTGTTTCAGAGTTTTGAGGCATTAAACAAGGTAGCTAGGTTGATGATTAGCCTATCATTATTGAAGATTGCTTACATCTATTGAGGAACATATCCAGTTGTTGAAAAAATACAATAACCTTGTCATCATACATCAGGACCTTCATGCAGCTATCGAAGACTTAGAGGATTGAAGACAAATCGAATTCTAGAAATGGACTAGATCCATACTTTTTGAAATATTTTTTGTAACAGTTTTCTATTATTAGTATTTCAGATCTAATTTCTCAGGATCTAAAACTGCTTGTAAAGGCTATAAAGCCTATCAATTTTATAGATTGATAGTTCAATTCTGGAGACTATACCATGTTGTTTTTTGTATTGAGACCTTTTATATAATACCAGATCACAAGTTCCTTTCACTATTAATGTTAGATCACAAACATGTTAGCTTCTTTGTTTTTCTAGTTACTGTCATTTACATATTAATGAAACTAGAAAGTTTAGATTAACTTTTGACTACCTATATATCTATGTTTCATAGTTTATTAAATTCAAGATTAGTTAGATTTATAAAGAGAAAACAAAAAAAATATTTGTATGTGCTTTCTTTATCTGCTTCTTGAAAGAAAACTATTTATATCAATTTAGTAAGTTTTGATTAAAACTTGCTTTAGTAAGTTTCGATTAAAACTTGCAATTTGTAAATGATTACTGTTATCTAAGTTTGTCTAGTTGCAAATGATTGTCATCTCATTGGTCAACTCATAAACATTGATTTAACAAGTAATCTGTGCTATCTTTATTCAGCCCATCACATATGTGTTATGGTTGATAGATATAGACCTTTTTCACCCACCAGTTCAATTACTTATTTGATTATTGACTTTTGAAACATTTTAAGTTACCAGGCTTCTTCAAGCTACAACCTGAGAAGGACTCCTGGAGAGATAACACATTGTACATATCCCACGACAATACTGAAACCCAATTGAATCAAAATAGGTTATTTTTTCAAGGGAAACAAAACTTACAGATGCCACCTAATTACTAAATCATAGAGATATAAATTACACCACCCCCCTGCTTTTCTTTTTTATGTCTTTTGATTTTTTTGTCTTTTTCATATTACATAAAGATTTAAAAAGAATAAAAAATGCTAGAATATAGTGAAGGAGATAAATCCTCATGATACCAATGACCACATGCCTCAAACATTATGATATAATGATCGTTGCGTGACAAATATCATGAAGGGTGACGACTAAGACTAGGGGTGACTTTCAATGACTCCACTAAATTAGGGTTTATGGTTCTAAGGATTATGTTCACTTGATTTCACTTTTTTCTTATGTTTTCAAGAGATACGTGTAGTTGGCAATGACAGGAAGAGAAGTTATTATCCTCCTCAATGGGAGACAAACAACTCGAATTTGGATCGGGGGCGTTTCCCCCGAACCCCCAGAAAAATGGGTGGTGGCAATGATGAGTCAAATTTCAACTATGATATAAACCTCATTTTTCATGAGCTTCTCTTGGTTTCAAAAATATTTCATTCTCTACTAAACAGGGGCAAAAACGTGAAGGTGGAATCTCTAATATTGCGCGCCCCCCCCCGGTCACATCACTCTCAATTTCCCCAATACCCAATCTATCTAGATTCAACAACTATAATTAAAAACGACACTAAGATTACATGAAAGAAAAAAAACATAAGAGATCTATAGTACAAATCACTCACCACATGTAGGAATATCATTGA
>ML780519.1:300741-319754 GCA_009831015.1 Picea engelmannii | reverse complement strand
ATGTCAGAATGTCGTCATCAAGTCATCACATCAAATCAACATCATAATAAACAAATCAACCCCAAAAGCACACTCCCTGACTCAGTCCGGAGTCCAAGGGGGTCTACCGATGCCTACGCATCCTCAAGGTCACAAACCTGCACACTCAATAAACTAAGTCAATAGCACCCGTCTACATGAATAGTCACACATCATATCCTCTGTCAATCACATCATAATCAAATATATAAGGTCCAACATCAAAAAGGGTCCAGATCACTTGCGAGCAAGTGTCCTCAAAGAATAAGTGTCCTCAGTGCGCCAGAGTGGGATGTTACAAGAACATCATCTTCACTTCTATTTTGTGCATGGTAATCCATAAACGATGCTATGTTCCGACATCTAAATAGTCGTTGCAGGCGTGGAATTATGGGAATATAACGAAGAACCTTGTGAGGCACCTTTTTTGTTAATTGATCAGTTCGATATCTATTGATTTGAAATTGCAGGCAATTCGATTCAGATGCATATTGTCCATAATATATGATGTGATCATTGGGGCATGCATCAATAACCTGATATTCCATTCCAATTTCTTTCAAAATGGTAGATAATTCTTAGTATGTGAAAGGTAACTTATTTGATGATGGTAAGAAATATTCACCTATCAACCTACAACAACAATATAAAAATAAAAAAAAATCAATAATGAAAACTATATTAATCATTATAAATATTGCATCCTTAATTTAGAAATCAATTGACACTGAAAATAAAATAAAATAAAAGTTGAAAATTGCATAAAACTGTAAATTATGTTGCTTACCTTAGGATTTGTGTCATACATGTGTTTGACAAACCATTTGATACCTTCAAGTTGACCAACAACATTATAGTAGAGAGAACACTTTTTTTCGTGCCTTCATATAGGGATTCAGTGACATTTTGAAGGATAGGTTTATCCAAAATATATTCATCATCATTGTCCTCATCACTGTCATCATTATCATCCTACAATTTGACATCATCATCCATTGGAGCATTATAAATGTCTTGGATCAATCTATTTGTCCCATCATCATCAACTGTATTATTAATATCATCATTTTCCATAGGAATAACGTGATCATCATTATCCACACGATTAAGTTCATCTTGTTCTTCAGTATTATATATATGAAAACGTCTCCTGCTAGGTGACATCACATTATTAGGATGATTTTTCTTTAATAAAAACAATAGAAGAAATAAAATACAGTTAGAGTATATCAAAAATATTATTTTGAAAGATAAATTAAAAAAAATAATAATGTATAATACCCTTAAAGATCTATAATAACTAATTACTTACCATGGGATGGTATTCATTTCCCCCTTCAATGTGCCCATTCTCCCTACAATGTTTTCAAACTATTTTTAAAGGTAGTATTCTTCCATTAAAACCCCTTCATTCACAACAAGGGCAATAACATTTCCCATCACCATGAATCACCATTTTCCTCTTTAACATAACAAGCTCTCTTTTCTCGTCTGGAGTTGACATTGTAATTACCTATTACAACAAATACATTGAAACATTATAAGTACAATATACAAATCTATTCAAATAATTTGGTATATATTTAGATATTTGTAATGAAAATTATACATGTTCAGAAAAAATAAGGGACAAACATGAAACCTAAAATCAGCTAGAAAAAATAAGGAACAAAGCATGAAACCAATGCATTTCATATCCAACGTACAACATTGGCTATTTGGGAATCTAAATGACACTTGGTTCTATTCTAAAACAACACATTGACCTATGCATAAACATCCAAACATAAATGAATCTTCTACAAATCTCTTTGTTGCGATCCACCTACTATTATTTTGTCAAAATTGAGGAACACAATTGATAGAAGTGCAAGAAAGAGTTGGGGAGAAAAATAAATCATGACATAAGAAGCGTAAAGGAAACTTTAATTCTCATAAAAAATGATGATGTAAATAAAATTAATTTGAATACAACCAATCAAAGATGGCAAGCAATTCCTTGGCATGGTAATGATAAACGATACACTATGTTAGCGATAAAAAATAACTTGCTAATGATTTCCAAATCACATGATAAGACGATCATTAAGAAGAAGAATCATTTTCAAGTTTTTTGAGTTCTAGAACATGTGGGAATGGTATCAAATTAAAGATAATAATTATAAGAAGTTAAATCATCCTCCTCATTAAGTTTTGAAGACATATGGCGAAAGAAGGAAGCCAAATGACATTTCTATTTGTTAGTGTCCTATATTGATAGGAGTCTTGATGATTCAGATATGATTGGTGGATCTCTTGATGGAGTTCCTAGCTTCCTGGTCTTGTTGTCTCTTGAAGTAAATTTTTCCCAAGTTATGGTCACAAGCTGTCACTTTCAGCAACTAAAACAGCATGGGTGAGGCTCTCTAAGCATCTGAAAGTGCAGAATCTTTCCAACAGTTAGCATGTCCCCTTGGACTCTTGAAACATCGGTAGTACATGCGCCATCATCATCTCAAGTGTTGTTGAAATTGACTGAAGTTAGATCAGGATACGATCTAGCAAGTGATTGTTTGTCTGATATGATTATTTAGTGTGATATATTTAACCCTAATCTAGTAGATCCGATCACCATAAGCTCGTATCATTCGTTTTTCCTGAACTATCACATGGTGTATGTCCTGATCAAATGATGTAGTCGACATTATGATATGATTTTCATTCTATATTAAGGGTTTGTTATAAAAATTCTCATCCAATTTGTTCCCCATACCACACATCCTTCCTCTGCCCAGTTTTCGATTTTCACTCTATTAGTGCCACTCTGTCTCCCCAAACCCAATTCCATTGTATTGTAGGTGTTGATATTTGTTTTGAAGATGAAGAAGGGAGGAGCTTTTCTTAGGAAGGATCTCAATGACATAACGTATCTGGAATCTCACCCTGATATTTTCCAGATGTTCGGAGATGCTACCTACTACAGGTTTTGTGAAAAAATCCAATGATTTCATCAAGGTGTGGTTGAGGCATTTGCATTAACCTTTGATGGAGCCAATGCCAGAGTTGGAACAATTGAGGTACAGGTTAATGAATCCATTGTTGCAGTAGCAACAGAGATGCCTAGGACTGGTGAAAGATGGTTCAAATCAACCACCACTAAAGACATTGAATTCAGGTCTTATCTCAAGCCTGAACACAAATGTATCACTTGGAAGAAAGATATCCCTAGATCTTTCTTGGAAGAAAAGTGGAAAAATTTGCTTAAATCAATTCAGGTATACATCACATGTGAAGGCAGATATGGTAGAGTAATGTTCTACCATTTCAAGCTTATGAACCATTTTATAGGTAGATGCCCTTTGAATCTTCCCTTCTACCTTCACAGAATCTTGACAAAAATGACACACCAGGTCCAGGCCAAACCTAGCAAGGTGCAGGTTAGGCTCTCCCATCATAGCCTCATCAAGATTATAGTTCTTGAAGATTTGTAGAGGAGGGCTAAGAGTTGGGAGTATCTTCTTTTCTGGGGTGAATTGGAACCAGAACCCCAACCCAAAGACAAAAAGAAAACTTCATCCACTAAGTCTTCAACACCACAGAGTAGTAAAAGGAAAAGAAGATCCATTTCCCTAGTAATTTAAGAGGAGACAACTTCTTCTTCCAAGTCCAAGAAAGCCAAAAAGATGCTTGATTTTAGCCAAGAAACATAAGGGAAAACTAGTGCCTCTGATAAAAACGTTTTGAATCTTCCTTATATAGATTCAGAGGAGGATTTAGAGTCAGTAGAAGGAAAGGTTCCTGAGCAAGATACATTTGAAGAATCACCTTTTTCATCAGAGGTTCCATAACTGGAGATTCCTGAAACATTCACAAGCAAGCATAGTAAGGTCAACAAATCATCAAAGATTGAAAAGCTTCAAGAAGAGATATCATAGATGAAGTTTCTTGAGAGGTTCATTAAATCCCAAAACTAGACTATAAGCAACACATCAGATGAGGTAAGAGATTTTTTTGAAAGGATAGTTAAAATGCATGTAAAGGAACAAAAGAGGAATAAAAAATTGCTCAAGGAGAATCTTAAGTTGCTTAAAATGGTTAGAGGTTTAAGGATCAGACTAAGGCTTAAAAATCTGAAACCAAGAGCACATCCTGAGTTAGAAGCCCTAGTTGAATTTGCTAAGGACCTAAATGAAGATCCTAAAGAATAGGTAGATTGAAGAAAATCCATTTTTGTAGTTTTGAACAGTTGTGGAAAACTCAGGATTTTTGGCAGCTTATTCGTTTTCCTCAAAGCGTTGTTAGCTGCCGAAAGCTCTGTTTTCGACAGCTAATCCTACTCTGTTTTATACCTATAAGCCACCAAAAGTGTAGAAAATGACAGAGTGTTCATCTTGCTGTTCATATCAAATATTTTGGTGTCCAGATGATTTGGAAGGGGTTCCAAATAAAAGATAAAAATCTAAAAGATACAGATCATCATCACTTCCCAGTTTTTGAGGAAGATTCCAAGAAAAGAAAGTTAAGTGGCTTCTAAATTTTGGATAAAGAATTGCTTATTTGTCAAAACAGGATTTTGAAATGCCTTATCATCACTTGGAAAGTTATTTAAGATATCAGAGAGTGTTGAATGCTGTCAAATTTTGTTGTAGATCTAGTTGATAAGGGTTGACCCTTAAATCAGGACTAGATTTGACATATCATACTAGTGTTGATTTTATTCTATTTTAAGTATTTTAGATCCATTTTTATAGGATATTGAACTATTATGTAAAGGATATAAAGCCTATGACTTTTAATAAGGAAAGGGGTTTAGATTGACAGAAAAGGGTAGCTTGGGAATGTTCCCATCCATTGTGGAAATGTTTCAAATCTGTAGATGACTTTATGAATGAATACAAGGCACTATATTTCCAGATTCTTGTGTTGTGTTTAAGTGAAGTTTCCCCTGATGTAATTTGTCATTTTCCTTTTTCACATGCTCTTTCTTTCTCTATTTTTTATGAGAAGATAATGTGCAGGATTTGTTCTTAACACCCTGTGCTGGCTCAAAACAATATTTATGTTTTCTTCCTAGTTTTAAAAGTATAATTCAGATATACTCTGCTCTACATTTGAAATGAATTTCAGTCTTTTCTTCTTTTCCATTTTTTAAGCTCAAAAGATCCACTGGCATGATTATCCTGCCTGGTCACATTTTTTCTCAGTTATTCATTTCCTAGCACGAGTTTTCTCTAGCACTAGTCGATGAGATCTGAATCTAGAATAATTTCCTAGTCCATTTCCTTACTTAGATCCATTAGAAATATTACTTGATTTTTAATTTGTCTAACATTGGACAAGGTTTAATATATTAACAAGGACCTTCCCTTCATCTAGTAGTTCGTTCTTGAATTTTGTTTGGGACTCCCAACACTATTGTTTCCTCTGCATGTTCTTAGGTGTATAAATCTTAAATATTCTCATGAATATGACTGTAAAGAAGTCTTCAAAGAGATTGAAAAACTAGATTGGACTATTACCTCATCCACTAGATCCAATTCCTATGGGTCCGAGAGAGTGCATATTCCTCTAGACAAATCTTTGTCATATATACTAATTTGATTCACTTTTTTCCAAATGATATTTTTAATAAATTTCATGTCATTATTTCTCATCTTGGTGTCTTGTCAAAATACTATTTTCATACTATGATTGTGAATTAACATTGTTACTCCATCTTGCTTCATTATAGTTTCTAACTCCTTTTAGATACATATCTTCACATTAAGGGTTTTAATATGTCAATTGAAGGAAAACATAATAATTTAATGGATCACTAGATATTCATGAGGTAGAGATATGAAAAGTATTAGATAGGAGTTTATTTTAGGGTTTTCGGCCGCTAAGTGGCAAATTTGACAGTGTAGTGAGTCGCTGAAAGCTATGAATTTTGGCGGCTAAAGGGAAAAACGCAAGACCAATGAGTCGCCGAATGTGCTGAAGAGTCCAGAATTTAATTCTTTCTGCCCAGATCGCGTTTTTCGAGTTCTAGAACATGTGGGAATTGTATCAAATTAAAGATAATAATTATCAGAAGTTCAATACCACCATAAAATAGTTCAATACCACCAAATTACTAATTCACATAGAATTTTTTTAAGTACTGACCTTCAAAATCTCAGCTATGTAGAGTCTGATCAATTCAATGTTTCTCTTTTTGAAAGAGAATTGAAATCAAGATTTCATAAAAAACCAAAACACCATTGCATCAGAACACCATTTCATAAATTACTCATGCAACTGTAGAAAATGATTATCGCAAATATAGAACATTTGTCATAACTGAGATATATATAGGATTGATTTAGTCGGTCTTTCGACGAATTCAGTCAAATTGACCAAACAATAAGTCAATGACCATTTGATTATCACAGGTGACATAGTTGGTCGTTATAACGACTAAAGATTGAATGTTGGTTGCTAGAATGACCAACCTGGAATGTTGGTCGCTAGAATGACAAACATGGAATGTTGGTCGCTAGAGTGACGAACAGTTGGACCCCGAAAAAAAAAAGTAAATTTAGTCCAAAAAAAGCAAAAAAGTTATGACGAAATTTTAAACCGTCGTAATATTTCATTGTAATTTCCACCCAATGTAGTAGTGCGGGAAAGACATTATCACTCGGAAGAACCCTATCTTTGAATAACCTGCAATTAGTAGGAAATAGAAATGCATAATGTTATTTAACGTTCATAAAATCGATCATTTTTTATGTTGATTGTGTGACAAGATTTCTCAAATTATAAGGGACTTAATGATGATCAGTTACCTCAATATTGTCGAGAAACATGCGTTTGACATGCCAAACTTTGCTTTCAAGTTGTACAGTAACATTGTTGTCCCCAATTGGGTATACTTTGACCGGCTAGGTCCAAAGAGAGGGGTGGTGGAAGCAGATTTCAGTATTTCGAATAAGGTATTAGTGATATGAGCATCATCCCCTTGCTCATCATTCTGGAATAAATATAACAACATTTTCTCCATGGAAGTTGTATCCCGTAAATAATTATCCATACCAACCTCTATTTCTTTGACTCCATTGCCAACTTGTAAAGAAATACTATTTCTATAGTCATTCCTAATTGGTGAATCTGGATGTAGTGGGAATTGAATAGGTGGTTGATTCAACCATTCTTGGTATGCTTCCTCTCTGAGTTGTTCTCCTATTGCAACCTTCTCTCGATTTGACATTGTAGTGGGGTGCAACAAAAGATGATAGGTAGGTCGCTCATCATCACTAGAATCCTAATTTCAAAAATATTGAATATTAGTACATCAATGATATTAGTAAGCACAATGCAACTGGTTTGTTCAAATCACATTATACAAAACAATTATTATCATCGTTGAACTAGTATTGTGGTTGGAAGATGGCATGTTACTATTGGCAGGGTAAAGTGGTTGTTCATTTTCATTTACCAACTACTTGCGTTATGTTGCTCCTGATAAGAGCTTCTAATGTTTTTGAATTGGTATTGGAATATTATCTACATCTGAACTTGATTATGAATCAGGATCCTACAAATTTGGATACATTTTTATTCAGATTGACATGGATAACAAAAAAAAATTCAATTAGATAATCGAAATATAAATAAAATCCAAACTTACTTGAGATGGAAAGGGAGAAATCCACGATGGATTTTGAGCAATATGGAATGGGATGGAATTTGAAGAATTGACCATTTGATATTGTAAGCTTCTCTCCCTGCATTTGAGCAAAATCAATAGTAAATTATTTTTAAGAATAAGATGAATTTAAGCGCAAAATGTATACTATGATGTACTGCAAGTCATGTGGATGCATGTGAAAATTAATTTAAGATGAATACATTATTTTGTGTGAAAACAAAATTCAGATAACTTTGAAAACATAATGGTGCATTCTGTAACAAACACACATCGATGCATCTATAACATTGTAAAGCATCGGGCGTTTATATACGCATCGAACCGGTCCCATGAATTCAAATAATAAAAAAAATAATTATCCAATATCGGTGCTCCAAAAATTTAAAATGCACCGGTGCATTGTATACATATCAACACTAATGTGTTAAAGTAATAAACGCACCGAAGTTTCGAATTTAAAAAAAAAAAAACAAAAACAAAAAAAAAAAAACCGCGACATTTTTTTTTACAACAGGAATTTAAAATCTAATTTCATAAAGTCATTTAAATAGTAAAAGCTTATTCATTGTTTCATTATTTTACCAAAAAATACAGTGGAAAGATTTGCAAGAAAGCCATGTGGAGCAACATAATACTTTAGAACAACATGATTTATTTAGAAGATTAGAATTTGAAGGTAATTATGGTGATTCATTTAAAACAATTTTCATAAATTATTTCATGGGTATTAAGCTTTTCAATATTTTATTATTTTGCCAAAATTGACAGGGTACATATTTGCAAGAGAGACATGCAGGGGAGCATTGTGTAGCAACATATCAATACTTTTGAAAGCAGAGTTATTCAGAAGATCAGAATTGGAAGGGTATGGTAATTCATTCAAAACCCTTTTGGAGCAACAAAATTATTCAGAAAATCAGAAATTAAAGGGTTTTGTGATTCAGAAAATAATAATAATAATAATAATAATAATAATAAATTCATACTTACCTTAAACCCTTGCTTCTTCTTGTTTGTGTGACTGCAAAACTTCAACTTAGGGTTTAACTCCCTCTATCACTTCATAATTATATCTTTTCATTTTAGGTTTTTAGATTTAATGGGTTTATGTTTCCATATAAAAGGTGTTTGACATGTGATGCATTGGATCCAAACCCTCTCGGCCTTGTCACATTTTTTTTTAAAACAGTTTCGGGTAATTGGTGCATTGTATGTAATATAACGCACTGGTGCAATTACATATACAAACACCGACTATGCCACAAATAATTAAAAAAAATTGTTCATGGATGTGTAAATTTATTTGTTTATGGTATTTTATTTTTTTTCAATTGGAACAGTGTTGTTAACGATACTTATCGCACCATTGTAATTTAATGTTTTTTAAAATATTTTTTATCGGTGCATTTTTAACATTAAACACATTGGTGTTGTTAACGATATATTGTGCACTGCTCTAATTTATTGTTCTTTTAAATATTTTTTTATAGCGGTGTGTTTGATAACATGTAACGCACATGTGCTTTAATATTAATACAACGCACTAGGATACTTTTTTTAGTGAAAATTATGTGATTTATTTACAAAATATATTTAATATCTTCTGTATTGAATCATATAGGTTGTATATTGATAAACAAATGTATGAGAATAGTTAAAGTAACAAAAATTATGATGGATACAAAGATAACACATCCAGAAAGGAAAAAAGGGAGTTCTTTGTAAATTCTATACAAAATTAATATGTTAAAAATGCAAGTTCTTTGTAAATTTTGTAAAAAGTTAATATGTTTGAACTATATGTAAGTTTAACTAATATGTATTGGTTAGTGTGTGTCCTGTAGATTCATAAAATGAGGAAACTCGATAATATTCTTTGTGATCTAAGTGTGGAAGAGCGTAAAATCTTGATGGAAAAATTGCAAAATGATGAACCAAGTGAATGAAAAAATTATATTCAATATGAGTTTTTTTTTTAAAATTTCATTAATGTTTAACTTAAAATTATTAGATAACATGTTCAAAACAATCTATTAATTCACATATGTTTAATTTTCTACAGATGAGACCAACAACAAAGGAACGAAATGTTGTCCTAAGAAAATAAAAATTATAGAAGATGTAAATGATGATGAATTTGTCCTTAGCTAATCTGGAGTGGTGTTGGAAGTTAATGAAAGGGGGGAAAAGTTTTACAAAACTATGAGAGATATAGTGGAATGAATGTATAGACATGCTTTCCACTTACAATACATAAATCAATCCAATGATTCAAAGAACCAGGTTATATCTAAACTACATGAAGTGTTTCCAGAGCAATGGTCAATGAGACCTGTCAGACTTGCAATAAAAAAAACATACAATAACGAAAAATAATCATTCAAAAAGTAATATTCCTAAAAATACTTTTCTAGAATATGTATATATTACTACAAATCATTCCTAATTTATTAATATCAATCTTATTATATTTAGTTTTCATATATCAATATAAAAATATTTAATTTTCATGTTACTTTTTTCATGAAGATTATGAAAATCTCAAAGGATCAACGCGATGATATCCGAAATATGCCAGTAGGAATATAAAAAAAAAGTGTACAAGGAGATGGTAAAAGAAATGGACACAATTGCATCGCGAGAGGAGCCATCTCAACAAGAACGTGCTTCAAATGTATGAAATCATTGAATTTTTCTATTAGGTACATATAAATAAATAATTTAGCATTAATTATTTATTTTCAAGTATTTTCTTGCAGAAAAGAAAACAAAATGGAACTCATTCAACACACAAAATAGGACGACAAGGAGGAAAAGGGTTGATAACAAAGTTTGTGAGTAATAGTTACTTCCTTATAACATTAACTTAAGATTTCATTTTTGTATATTTTAAGTTGTTTTACAACAACCATCCTTGAATGTCTTCAAATAGGTGTTATCATACAAAGAAGAGCCATCACAAGAATTGATTGACATTGGGATAAGTAAGGTTTGTGAGTATATGTTGGCATATCAAAAATTTATTGTGGAATTTGTGAGTATCTATGTTCTTTTAGTTCTCTCATTTTATAATTAATGGAACAAAAAAATTATTTTATATTTAATCTATAATTTATTATGGGGTATATTAAAACCACAGGAAACAAAGTATGGGAATGTGCCAATAGAAGAGTTGTTGACAGAAGGCATGAAATTTTGTTTTAAAAAATGTGTATCATTCAAGACTCGATTTTTGCTATGGTATGTCACTTTTCAATTTACATTCATGTGTATTATTTATTTCAATTTTCATTATTCTCACCAATGTGGATACACTCATTACACTTTCTTTTTATTTTTGTAGATGGAATCATTTGAAGAAGAGGAAAACAATCGAGCCAATCAACAAAACATTCAACCAAATAACCCAAGTCATGGAAGTAGCTCGAGAACATCTGACAACAGTTCCAATGAAGAATGATGATCAATATATTTGGATATCAATGCAAGTTGTTGTATTTTTTGAAATAATTGTCTATGAAAATCAGACATTTTGTTTAATGTAATGGACATAGTACTATCCCAATTGAAAGACAAGGGGCTACCAATAAAGGTCCCATTTTGTATGACAAAGAGCCTCTTATTCATATATAATAAAATTTGTTCTGTTTTATTCTTTTGTGTTGTCCAATGTTCCTCTGAAATGTTACATCGTTGAAGAAATATATGGATGATTAAATATTATAATGAAGATATGCGAACACTAATGATATAACAAGATAATACAAACATCATATCCAAATGCACTAATCAAAATTTAATTTATATGAATATTATTATAAGATAGATGTCAATTTTTTGATAAACAATGGAATTAAAAAATAACAATAATTGTGCATTGTCATAGGTTGATGCTTCTGAAAAGAGAAAATGACAACCGGTGCGTTCAATGATAAAAAGTATCGGTGCCTTTAATTATAACATGCACTAGTGTTGTAACATAATACACACCGGTGCTGACATAAATTGAAAAAGCATCGATATTAATAATATTTTAACCAAAAATTATAATAATAATACGGCTTATTGTTGCATTCACTTTATAAGCGCATCGGTGCTTCTCTTTCACGAGTCCGCATTAGAACCTTCTCGACATCATGCACCGGTCTTGTTTGTTTCTTAACACATCGGTAAATGTTATCATAGATTTTCCAAGTGCTTTATTCCTATTAAGGCACCGGTGCATTTATGTTTATAAGAGCACCGGTGCCCCATATTTCTTGGACAACCTTAGTGCTTTGGTTGACATGTGAGCACCAGGGATTTAAGTTCAAGAATGCATCGATGCTCGGTATCATAGATTTGACTGGTGCATTGTTGTTATTAAAGCACTAGGATGTAGTTTGTATAAATGCACCAGGGCTCCAATATTTTAGGACTCACCCGGTGCCTATTTTGCAATGTAGGCACCGGTGCATTAATGTTTTAAGCACACCGATGCATATGGCCTATGAATCACACCGCATGGAAAAATATCCACTACAACCTTCGCCCACCCAATTTTTTTTACTTATAATGAAGTTTTGTTATAATATCCACAAAACCATCCACTACCAAAACTGGATGTTTTCGCGGAGGTTTTTGACAATTTTTAAACACTAAAATCCTCTGCTAGAGGGTCTTTTCCTTGTAGTGCTTGTATGTAGATCGATCCTTGCAATTTGAGTTGAATCACTTTAGAGATCCCCTTCTCCAAGTCAAATTCCATATAGATGTGAACACATGAGTATTATGTCAGCTTTGGATCCACCCTACCAATGTACTAACCAAGGGAGATTTTAATTGTAATTAAGTTTTTCTCATGCCAAAATATTAGTGAGAGATTATGCAATCAGACCCAGGCCAACATCGTTGTGGTTCTATCAAATTTAATTGTCATTTACTACCTTCTATATGACATGTTGTTCTCTTATTTACTAACATCACTCTTAATGAGGATTTTAAGTGTGTTATTTTTTGTGGAAAAGTGGAATGTCTGCAAACACCCTTTCTAGCAGTCTACTAAACCTATTGGTTTTTTTCCTTGCACTCAACCCTTTTTCATCACCCCACATAACCCTGAATTCTATATTTTTCACCATACCTTCACACATGATATCATGGATTTTCATTCCTTGCAAGATCTCCATGAATTTATGTTTACTTGCTACAATCATAGCCAAAACTTCACCTCCAAAACTAGATCTCCTTGATTTATACAACCCCTCCAACCATTATAAAGTTCTTGCCTCAATGACCACCTCTTCCCCAAACACTAACTCTTCTCTCTACCATCACAATTGCCAAATCAAACAATACCTATCCCAATTGATTATTGACGATGGTTGTGAATGAAATCTCACATCCCATGAGCTATTTTATGAAATTCATATTATTTTTATACCCCGTACTCAACCCTACCATCTAGGATGGGTCAACATTTAGGGAACATCACACAATGCCACCAAATTACCTTTTCCATTGAACATTTCATTAACACAATAGATTGTGATGCAATTCCACTAGACTACACATATATGATCTTAGGATAGCCTTGTTATATTAATCACAAGCCATCCATTATTGGAATCAAAACACATATACTAATGAGCTCCTATGTCGATGCTTCCAATTATGTTCTACCACACCTCCATATCCTTACAAACCCCATTTATTAATATGCACTATTTTTGTTCATCAAAACTTACTCAACTACTACCTTTATGTGTCATTCAATAACTCAAGGTAGATAAATTCAACAAGCCTCCTCCCCCTACACTCCAAGCTATTCTAGACACCTACAACAATGTTTTCATTTTGCCTTATTGCCTATCTCCACTTTGTCCCATCCAACTTTCTATTAATCTCATTCCATGTGTTTCCCTTCCTAATTAACCCACATACTACTTCTTGATGGTTGAGCACAATGAAATTAGGAAACTATTTAGACTCATCAATGAAGGACAAATTCAACCAAGTACCTCTTCTTGTGGCTCACTAGCATTTATTATTCCAAAGAAAGAAAAGAATGAATGTAGTCTTGTAACAAATTATCATGCCCTTAATAAGATTACAATAAAAAAATATATACCCTTTGCCATGTATCAAGGATCTCTTTGATCAATGTAAGGGTTATTTGTATTTAACCAAAAATAATCTCACCTTCAAGTATGATCATGCATGAATCAATTCATGTGATGCATTAAAAACACCTTCAAAACCAAATTTGTTATGTATGAATGGATTGTAATGCCATTCAATCTTAGCAATTCTCCATCAATATTCATGAAAATTATCAATGATATTTTTAGACCGCATTTGGGAAATATTATTGTGATATATATTGTTGATATTATTTTTTTATCTAGACATGGGATACCCATACTCAACATGTGAAAATTATGCATGACCTCCTCCACTCTCATCAATTTTGTAATTAAAGTCTAAGAAATCATATTTTGTCTAGAATTATATATTAATTGGGGTTTCTTATTGCTCAATATTGTTTGTAAAATGTGAGTTGGTGGATTCACTCAATGGCCAACTGCTACTTGGCCCTTGTCTCTAAGTCTCCTAGTTTAGGTGCTACACTAGGCGATTTTTGTGCCAAATCTTTCACCCCAAAGAGATTACGTTGACGCCCAAATTCAGCGCTAAAATCAGAGTCGATTGCGCTGAATTTACTGTCAATTGGTGGTTCAACCAAAAAAAAATAAGAAAAGCCCGTGGGCCAGAAAGAAAATGCATTTTCAAAAGACAGGGGTGCGATCAAATCATGGGTTGGGGTTTCCTGAGGTCGAACAGAGGTGAAACTTGCCAAAAGCAAGGTGGAATTGAGATGGACAGAGCTAATATCGAGCTAAGATGAGTTGAGACAAAGGTAAATTGATTTGAGCTTAGATTGAACTAAACTTTTTTTTGGAACCAATCCATTTTCCCAAGTTTGTTTGTGATCGTTTCTTCTTGAATGAAGTTGCTAGACAGTACACAAAATGGAGTTTTTTTATTTTTCATAAGAATAAAATGTGATTCTTGACCGTGCCTATCTGATATGATGGAGTTTTTGTGAAATATATAATATAGTTGATTGATAACACTAGAGTTTTGGATTCATTTAAAATAATAGAGGATAATGCTTTTCCAGGAACCAAGAAGAGGAAAAAAAAACAGGAAGAAGGGAGAAGAAATAAGCACCTTCGAAAATCGTGACCAAGTCATGACCAAGTCGACTTGCCCAAATCATGACAGAAGGGATTTTCCCTAGCTCTCTTACAATGTCAAGAAGAGGGAAGTAAGCATAATCAATCCACAATGAGGTAAGTCATTGTCAATTTATAGATTTCTAATTGTCTCAATTTTTATTTGTATTTTTTGTTTTTTGTTTTTTATTAAAAATTTTAATGCAAAAAAATAAATTTATATATGTAGGGACATGAGACTGACCAAGAGAAAGAGGCTTTGGCTTCAATATTGGGGATGGAGGCCATTAAAAAAATTGACGGTATAGACTTGAAAACGCTTGCAAGATACATAGAAAAATGGTCTACTAACACCCCTGAAACATTGCAAGCAAATCAACCATGTCAAAGGAAATCAATTGATTCCCCAACCACTCCTGGATCGAGTAGAATATCAAGGAGGAAATCATTTATGATAACCTCTAATAATTTGGAAAAGAGAGCAGAGGCCTCCAATGTCGAAGCCACTCCTGGGACCCAAAATTCTTCCACCACGCCATGTTTTGGATCTTGCATTGGTACCTATGATACAAGGATAGAATATGACATGGTTTTAGGTAAAATATGAGTGTCAGATGCTATGAAGTTTTTTGTGAATAGTTTGAAGGAATCATGCCTTAAATGGTTCAAAGACCATCTCCATTTTTTGTTCTCAAAGATACCAATGCACCTGCAAAAAGTTGTAATTCACAACATGGAGTCTGAATTTGGCGTAGTTTGGTCATTAAAAAAGGTGAAAATACAAATGTCTCAGAATTGCAAGAGATTCAGGTGCAACCAAACAAAGAAGATAAAAAAATTCCCACCCGAGCAAAGGCTCAAAAAAAGGCCAATTGATGTCAGTTTAAAAGTATGGAAATAACTTGTAAAATCATATGAAAAGTTGGATGCATGGAGGAACTTCGGTGAGAAGAGTACCTAGGTATTTGAATTTTCTCATAATATTATATCAAATTTATTAAATGATTTTTATATTTTATTTGTGCATAGTTAAATTGACTTAGTGTATGTTTCAGGACAAGGCCTCCAAATCTAGACTTGCAAAACTTCGTGCCACGCATCATAGTGGCCAAAAATGTCTACAGGCCTTTATCTACATGTTTGTAAGTATATTTATTATGTGCAATGCTATATTTTTTTATTTCCTAGAAAAAAGTAAGTGATTACATATTTATTAGTTTAACTAGTCCATGTGCCATGTTTTGATAGGAGAACAAATATGGTCGACATCCTACATATTTTGAAAACGAAATGTTACAAAACAAAAATTGGACCGACTTTGTAATCTGGATGGAGAACAAGGTATCAATAGTACTGAAGGATCCCTTTCCTTGTTTTTTCCCTAGTTTTTGTCAATGGCTCCCCATTTGACCATCCTTTCCCTTTATTTCCTTTGAATTTTATGAACTTGTGGAATTTTCCTTGCAATTTATGGACTTTGGGAATACTAACGCTTGTTTTGTGGCTCTTAATAACAAACATAGTTTTCCTAGTAGGGATTTGAAACTTCCGTTTAATTTATTTATACTTTCGTACTATTTGGATAAGCTGGATTCTCATCCAACATTCATAGGGCCTTCTCTCCCTTGGATCATCAATTGGATGTGAATGGTTAAAAATGGTGGTAACCATGATTTCATTAAATAGAGATTTTTTTTTTCAATGTGGGGGAAAAATGGAGCACAAAAAACTTGAACTTTCATGTTAATCTACCCTATGATGGTTTTTTGAAGGTGCTCTAACCTTGTATGGTGGTTTTTTCTTCCTTCCCATCTCTTTTTCCAACTTGAATTTTTTTTTTTTAATTGGTCTCCTCCTTTACACTTGGCCCTTACCAACATTGAATTGTTGCATTAAACTAGTTGTTCTAGTGCTAGTCTCACCATATACCTTTATTGGAGGGCACCACAAAAGGCTAACAAAGAGTGTTGACATTGACTACCTAGTTTGATATGTAGGCCATATCCATTTCATTAAACTAGTCTAGTGGAGTGCCCCTCGACTTGATTTATCCTGGTTCATTATTAATAGACTTGGCTCTCAATAGTCTCGAGTCTCCTTGATGGGTCTCATGTGTGATTTATTCCTATCGAACCTATCACACTACCCACATAATAGAGCGTTTTTTGCAAAATCTCATGAATTTTCCCATTCAAGCACTTTACATTTTTATACAAATTTAATTGTTTCTTTTAGTTTAGTATTATTTTACTTGCTTCAAACCCTCAACTCCTATCACTAGAATCTCTTCCCTCCCTTTATGGGCACCCTTGTCTGAATTTATATTGATTTTTTATGTTTCACAAGAGAATCTATTGAAAAAACTCAATCAAAGATCCAAACATGTCCTTACATGTCATCCTCTTTGCAATATGAGAGATGGAATGATCTGTAGTGTCCCCAAGGCCGAGCCCCGTTGTAAACCATGTTTTGAAAGGAATTGTAATTATGTTTTATAGGTTGGTGAGCCAAGTTTGTATAAGCTGGAGGCTTATGTGTTTGTTAGGCCTGGGAGCCTAAGTGTTGAAGGCCAGGAGCCTGTTGTTGTACTTGTATGTATGCAGAACGTTTAATAAAATATAAACACCGCCAGGTGCAGACCGACCACGACGAATGAGTGAAGGGGGACTGAGCATCCACAGAGTGGGCAAGGAATTAGGGGCTGGAAGGTGGGAAAGGGGCTAAGTGTTGAGTCTAGGGGCTAATCCTAGGGGGGGCTTAAGCCTTGGAATAATATTTTAATATTATTCCAAAAGATATGTGCATCATATGTTTTTATCCTAAGTCCTTTGGAAGGACACGTGAATTCCCAAGTGGTGGGAGGAACGTGTGCTGGTGGAGCACATGCAGTTCCATGGGTAACAAGTATCAACCCTGGTGCATGCAAATAAAACGGCCAGGGTGAGCCGTGAGAAGGTTCTGATTCCCATTCCACCAGATTGTCTGAATGCGTACGGAGCTCTGAGAAGTGTGACTAACCCGACTCCTGGAGAGAACCTTGGGGGGGATACCCTGTGACTCGAATGTCTGTGTCTGATTCTGAGAAATCCCATGCGTGTAACCCCAGCCTACGAGAAGCCTGTGTTGATTACGGGGAAGAGTCTTGCTTGCTGGGGAAAGATGAGCGAGCCTATGTGAGCATTCCCTGTTCTGAAGCCATGACTGTGAAGCCATCCTGTGATTGCCGAACCAGTTTTTGGAAAGCCTGTGTCTGTTTTCCCGTGGGATTGTTAAGACTACGCAGTACTTGACTGTGTGAGGCTTGTTGGCCTGTGTGCGACTCCCTCCAGGTGAGAGAGTGTGCAGGGGAAGGAGAGAACTCCTGGAAGGAACCCTGTAGCTGCCATAGAGCCCGGAGACTTCCGGTCCGGTCTGTTCCTGTAACCCAAGGTAAGGGAGATTGGTAGCTGAAGGACTGTCCAGGTGACAGAGAAGGTGCATTCTCCTGGGGTGGAATAGGCATGTGGGGAATGCGGGTCTGTGGGCAGTGAGCGTGGGAGATTCCTGGGAGAGCATTCCATCCTTGTGGTTGTGTGTGAATGTTTTCCCTGTAACCTTAGCCTGAGCCTAGATTCCTTGCCTTGGGGTGGAGCTTAGTCCCAGCTCGGGGGTGATCCACTACTGAGTTGATGAGGAGTGCGGTCTAAGGCTGGGAGGTTCGTGGAAGGCCTACATTTGGTTGGTGGATTCCACCATTGTTAAAAGATAAGTGTCTAACTATGTATTATCACATTTTATCATGTCTCTACTATAAATGTTATCATGTTTTCTGCTATGTATACGAATTAATATGGAATACCATGGATTGTTTAATTATAGCAGTAATGATATGTTTTACTCTGAGTTAAATGTGTTTATTTGTTAAATGCATTGGATATATGTAACAACCCTCTTAGCTAAGGACAACTACTCAGTCGACAGGTGATTTTTTTTTTTTTTTTAACTGTGTGTGAGCGTGTGCAGAAGAAAACAACCCCCTCGACTCTATGTCAACACTCGAACCAACGGGACGCAAGTCAGACGAACACATCGAGACAACCTGACCTGTCATAACGACGGCAAGAAGCAAACGCCCCCGAACAGGAGGA
>ML780519.1:248755-287751 GCA_009831015.1 Picea engelmannii | reverse complement strand
CAATGATTTTTGAATGGATATTTATTACGTATGATGATTTTACTTTACTACTCAGGATTGATGTTGTCAAATTCAATTAAATTTCTTCATGAATGATATGACATAAATTTGAAATGCGATATCTGTTTTTTTTTAAGATCTCCATAAATGTTATGATATACATTTCAAATGAGATATCTTTTTTTTTTTTTAAGATATAAGTTGTTTGACATGATACTTATCTAATATTGGTATATTTGACTCACTTGTTTTAATTATAGATGATGATAATATTATAATCATTATCTTGTTATTTTATATATAATGTATGTTGTAGATTTTATTTTGATGAAGATTTAATAAGTATAATGATGTTGTTAGTTTGTATGGATGTCTGTTTCTCTAAAAAAATCTTTATAAATGCTATCCTATAAAATAATTCAATGCAATATGACTTACTCTATAATAATATAAGTTTTTTAAGAGGCATGATATATTTAACTAATTAAATTTAAATAAAAAATATTAAATTAATAAATGGAAGTTGCAAAGGAAGTAGCATGAGTTTTTAAAATGGAAGCAAAATGTGGCTTGAAGTAAAAATCGACATTAAATTGGAAGCCATACTTGGAGCTATTTTTTGATCTATGTAGGAAGCTAAATTGGTTGTTTAACAAGAAGAAAAACTGGATGATAATTAAGAAGCAAATCCCAACACTAAAAGGAAGAAAAACCTGGACCTAAAAAGGAAGAAAAACCAAGTGTTAAAAAGGAAGAAAAACCAAGTGTTAAAAAGGAAGCAAACCTTGGAACTAAAAGGAAGCAAACCATGGAACTAACAAGGAAGCAATTTTGGAAGAAAAATTCGGTGCCAATTAAGGAGCAAAACCTGGTGGCACTTCAGAAGCAAAAAAAGAAGCATTTTTGGAAGAAAAAAATGAAGCAGCAATGGAATCCAAACCAGAAGCAATATTGGAAGAAAAACTTGGCACTAACTACGAAGCAAAAAAAGAAGCAATTCAGGTAGAAAGCAAAGAAGAAAAAATGGAAGCAATTTTAGAAGCAACAAAAGACGCAATCATGGAAGCCATTTTAGAAGAAAAAAAATGCAATAATGGAAGAAAAGATTGGTATAAATTTGGAAGCCAAACCAGAAGCTATTTTTGACACTATACCATAAGCAAAACATGAAGCATATTTGTGAGAAAAACTAGAAGTACAGAAGGAAACAAAATTGGCACTAAATCCGACACTATTTTAAGCGCTATATCCGATGCAAAAGTTTATCTACTCTAGGTTCTGAATTCGACACTAATTCTGTCACCTAACTGAACACGCCATTTGGTGTCGAGTTTTGTGTCAACCATTGAGCCCAATTCATGCACTCAAAAACACTAAATTCTGATGCTATTCTAGGCACTAATGTCTCGTTTTGTTGTTGTGAGACAAGTATGTTTAGGTGGCACAAACCATGCCTAACAATCGTATAAGTATTTATATACAATTGATGTTACAATTCTTACAAAGAGGAACTCACAACTCAACAACTAGATATACAAGAATTTGGGTAAGTCACATCTTGACTTGCCTACTTTCTCATACACCCAAGTCTCTTTGTCGTAACATAAGCCTAACTTTCATAGCCTTATCCCCATCGTGTGGACTACCCTACCTCACCTTTACGTCTCTCTATCATGCACCATGCCTAAGACACTCCAACAAGAGACTAAGCCAAGCCCTTGATGATTTTTCATGATTCTCATATATGATAGTTATTTCCTTATGATTATAAAAAATATTTACTTTTATACCACAGTTATCATAGAATAACTATAGACTAAAAATATCAACTATAACAATACAATGGAAATAACAAGATCTAGAAATATGAACCATGCACAGTCAACAAAAGAACACAAGAATTTATCTTGGGAAACCCAACCTTGGGAGAAAACCCAACAACCTTTCTTACAGAAGAATTTAGTCCAAGATATTAACATTACATCACCATCACCATACAAAGAAATTACTTCCTAATCATATCTCCTCCAAGAGCTAGTGCCTCAATAATATAACCAATAATATCTTTCCCCCATGCCTAACACCTCTCCACAGATAGTGCATAAGTAAAGTGACCAAGAATTGCAACTGGCATGAGACATCTGGCACAAAACAACTGCCTAGTGCACATTAGATGAGAGGAGAGAATTGTGTGTCATAATGAAATGAAATGACCTCTATTTATACTTGTCAAATAACTTGTGTTTTCATGTGGGGCCGACTTCTCTTATTAGATATTTCCTTTTCACTTTATTACTTTCCTGTGAGGTTGACTTGTCTTCTATGATATTATATGGTCTTCAATGTGGAGAATGGCTACCCAAAGTTGCAAATATTCAACACTCCCTCTCAACAAGGGAGGCATTCTCCAACCTTGGATTTATTCTTTCCATAGAAAGGTTGTCCATGATCCTGGTGGATGTAGTCTTCTCTGGCATGCCCTCAGTTGATGTATACTTGTCACACATAGTACCTAGTTAATGTGTGCTTCTCCCACATAGCACCTTGGATCTCCAAATGGTCCTTGTCAAATGATCAAGGATAGAGACCACACCATATCCATTATCCTTAGCCAAATGGCCATTAGAGGAGAATGTCGACATTCTTCTTAGCCAAAATATGGCCATCGAATAAGAATGACATTCTTTTGAGAAGAATGTTAAACCGATGCTAAGACATGGAGAAAATCAAAATCCAGGGCCACTCTCCTTAGACAAGTCACATGGCCATCAGAGGAGAGTGTTGGAATTATTCTTAGCCATACTATGGCCATCAGAGAAGAATGACATTCTTATTAGCTAAAATATGGCCATCGGAAAAGAATGTTAACCCGGTACTTGAACATGGAGACATCAACACCCAAGGAAACTCTCCTTAGCCAAGTTACATGGCCATCAGAGGAGAGTGTCATAATTATTCTTAGCAAACAATATGGCCCTTAGAGAAGAATGGAATTCTTCTTAGCCAAATTACATGGCCATTGGAGAAGAATGTTAACCATGTACATCCATATGGAGAAGTATTTTCTCCTAGAGTCTTGTCAGTCCTTATCTCATGATCAAGGATAAATACTTCACCTGGGTAATTCTCCTTAACCAAGTCATATGTTCATCAGAGGAGAATGTATGCCAAAAACATCAACACTCCCTCTCAGTGAGGGAACCATTATGCACCATGCCAAGCTTGTCCCTGAAGTGTTCGAACTTCTCCTTTTGACATAGGTTTGGTGATAAGTTTTGCAATCTACTCATCTGTGGATATGTACTGGAGTTTACTTCTCCCTTTTGCATCATGTCTCAGATGAATTCCTACAAGAATATTCTGAAGCCATACTTATTTATGACTTGTGACACTGGTTGCGATATACTCCATCTATGTTGTACTGAGTGCCACAGAAACCTTATTTCCTGAAATCATAATTGATCTCAAGTTGAAGAAACACCCCAAGGTTCCCAATCTGTCTACTACACTCCCTTCCCAATCGGAATATGTATATCCCTGTAGCCTCACTGCACCACTTGAGACATATCTGAGGCAACATCCAACTATACCATGCAGGTACCCCAACATGCATTTTTCTTAAAACCAATGGTAGTGTCTCGAATCTACCATAAATTGGATCAAGGTGCAAAGTAAGTATATGGCCTGATGTTAACCAAGTACATCAAGGATCCAATCAAATTCCTATACATCATGGGATCCACCAAAGCTTAATCTGAAGTAGAATCACTCAACGTCTTTATATTTTCCTTCATAGATGTAACCATGGACTTGTAGTCCATCATGTCAAACCTCGTCAATATCCCCTGACCAAGGAATATCTTATATGATCTCGCCACTCCTCTAATACCAAGAAATAATACATCTAGATAATATCCTCCATTTCAAAATATAATTCAAACTCCCTCTGTCACTGAAGTAGGTTCTGTTGTCCAGTCTGCCTCACTGGTTGCTCCCTTTGTGATTGAGACAAAATCCATATCTCAGTCCTCTTGAATAGATGCCTCCTCTTTCATTGTAGAAAGGTATACTGAAGAAAGTGTACCCTCCCAAGAGATCTGACATCTCCTAGAATCCCCCTTAACGCATGACACATGTCTGTTAGTCTTGGAAGATGTCTCTCTCCCACCTGGATCTGAGGGGAAACTCCCTCTGAATGATCGACTCTCCCTCTGAGCCAATTGAATATCTCTGAGATCAAGCTCACTCTGATTCTGCATCTTTCTTGGTTAAAAACAATCTCATCAAGTATCCATCGATCCTAGAGTACCATGCTCCCTCTGAAACATGAATCCCTTTGAGTCTGTACAATATTTGGAGCCATCTATGCTCTCTGTATCTGTTGACCTTCTTTGAAGGCTAATCTCCAATGAAATATCCTAGGAGGTTTCTCCTCCCTACTAAATCTTGAGGGATGAATCCCTCTGAATTATCACTTCCTATGAACTGGTACTAGGTGGGGTCATCTACCTCACCACTGGTGGAACCAACTGCTCCTCCTCATAACTGGAAGTTTGTGGAATCAATGATGTGACTCTATGTAGCTCAAGAATATCTCAGTATCACAAAGAATTGCATGACTCACTACATCCCGCAACATATCATGAATCCATGCTGGCCTCTTCCTGGTCACTGCAACATCTTTAGGTAGATCCACTGGCCCTTCTGTCTCTACTGACTCTTCTTGATGATTTGAAGACTGAACAACTGAACTAGAGGGATCTGTACGGTCATCCTTTGGATCCTTCTTCCCCTCACTATCAATATCCATGTGGAACACTCTATATGTCACACAAGTATCCTTCTTTCCAGAAGGTTCTAACTTCGTCCTTTTCTTCTTCGGTACATGGATGTATACGGTCATGTACACAAATCTATGTCTAGATGATATTCTCCATGTCTCAAAATAGAGAGAATTTGATATTTTGCCTCTTGCAACCGTCACTATATCTCCCTATCAGAGCTATCACCTGTGGCATGCCTAGAACAATAACAATAACAAGGGAAAATAACAAACAAGAATAATATTCTTATGATAAGAAAATAAGAAAAATAACAAAAATAAGAACAAGAAAAATCATCACTATAGCTCCCTCTCAGATATATCATCTGTAACCTTCCTAAGACAAGAAAAAAATGCAAGAGAAAGAAACAAGAAACATGAATAACACTTTTATAGTGTTGTGACCAATTATTCCTTCATGGTAACCTTCCTAGATTAAGGAAAAGAGTAAGAACAAGAACAACACTTCTCTAGTGTTGTGACCAATCATTCTTCCATAGTAACTTTCCTGGGACAAAGACAACAACCAAGACCATCTCCTAGAAGAGATCAATTTGATTTTGTAAATAAGTGCATCATTAGTAATGAATAGTGAGAATTTACATAATAATCATAGTACCAACAATATTCAAGTGTTACAAAACATTTGATAGCAAAAGTACTCAACAATAATAGACCTCTAAATATTGTTGTCCTATTTACAACATTTTACTTAAGATGCAACAATATGAAATATCAAACCTGACATGCAAACCTAGAGTCTTCTTGTTGTTGTTCCATTTGATTTCGAGTTGTCATACACTGTAGTAGAAATTACCATTGTTGCCTCCAACTCTTGGGCTTCCTCTGAGTGCACTAGATCTAAGATCCCTTTGGATCTGCTATCACTATTTGGACAAATGTTCTTTTGTCAAGTGTACATTTCCTGCAAACAACCTCATGATATAACATATATACAAGTGCATACCTCTCAATTTTGTAGCACCATACAAATTTTCTTTTAATATGAAACTGAACACCATCAATACATGAAGAAATCAAAAAATCAAGGTAGCAGAAAGTTCAATGTCAAGGAAAAAATGTAAATAGCCTAAAAACCCTAAAATTTCAATTTTGAGGAAAAGTAAATCTGAGAAGTGAAGTAGGTTCACTAAGTCAAGGAAAGTTGATCTATACAATTTTTTTTCCTCAACTTATCCCAATAAATGCTCAACGAGCTTCACAAAGAAAGTTGTTGCAACTCGAGTAGTGGGTTTTAGGTGAAATTTCAAGTTTCACTAAGATGTAATATGAGACCACTAGGAGGTGCGCTAGGCTAGGGCGAGTTGATCTATGGAAAAATTAAACCTAACATCCTCCAATAAGTTTCTCAATGATATTGACAAGTTTAGGTCTGTGCAGCTACAAGTTTCATGTGCAACAGAAAATAGAAACTATGCAATGGCAATATTTCAACTAGCTCTGATACCATGTTGATTTTTCATGATTCTCAAAACTGATAGTTATTTCCTTATGATTAAAAACAATATTTACTTCTATACCATAGTTATCATAGAATAAATATACACTGAAAATATCAACTATAACAATACCATGGAAATAACAAGATCTAGAAATATCAACCATGCAAAGTAAACACAAGAACACAAGAATTTATCCCGGGAAACCCAACCTTGGGAGAAAACCCAAAAACCTTTATTATAGAATAATTTAGTTCAAGATATTATCAGTACATCACCATCACCAAATCATAATACCATATAGAGAAATTCCTTCCCAATCATATCTCCTCCAAGATCCTGCACCTCGATAAGATAACCAAGAATATCCTTCCCCCATGCCTAGCGCCTCTCCAAAGATAGCGCATAAGTAACGTGACCAAGAATTGAAACTGGCATGAAACAACTGCCTAGAACACATTAGATGAGAGGAGATAATTGTGTGTCATAGTGAAATGAATTGGCCTTTATTTATACTTGTCAAATCACATGTATTTTCATGTGGGTCTGACTTCTCTTCTTGGATATTTCATTTTCACTTTATTACTTTCTTGTGAGGCCAAATTCTCTTTTGTGGTCTTCTATGGTATTCAATGTGGAGAATGACTACCTGAATTTAAAAATCTTTAACAACCTTCACATGTCACCTTCATCTTCCTTGCACGTCCTCTCACCTCTTCTTGTGCCACAAAACTCCCTCTCCAACTTGAGTTGTGGTGAGATGTGTTGCCTCTAGCTCACGTTCCTTGTGTTATTTATATGGACTCCAAATGTCACTTTGGTGAACTATAGCGTCCTTTGGGGTGTGGTGCCCCTTTGAGAACCAATTCAACCAAACAAACCGATGCTCCCATCAAACCCGTGTGCTCATGAACCATCGCATCCTTTCATATTGAAATGCCCCAACCTCTTTGATGCACCATTTCCTTACGTGTTTCCTTGAACCGACTGACATGAATCTTTGTGGGTGTGTCGATGGGGTCATCCAACCTCTCCAACATTCCCATGTTGCAAAGGGAAAGTAGGTCCACTCCTTGGGTGCGTGCCCAAGTTGCCTCGTCCTTTCCCAATTGTAACCCCAAGTCCTTATCCTCGATCACAAGGCAAGTGAAACACATGCCCCCTTGGTTATGCACATCACCACCATGCGCCCAAGGTGATCTTTCCCATGTCTATAAGACTTATTTTTCTTAACCTATTGCATAACCATTGTGTTATCTTTACCAACTTGCCATCAATTTTTTCCAAGGAAAATTTGTGCTCAGTGGGTGTTGCGGAAGGCCTTATACCCTCCCCCACCTAAAATTGTTGTCATCCCAGAAACATCCTCAATTTTTTTTTATCTCCAACTCTTCCCGAACTCATGCCTCCATCACAACCAAGTATAATGGAAACCCCAATTTTCGTGCCAAATTGAAACCCTAAATTTTCTGCAAAGTGAAAACCGCAAGTTACCACAAATCAACCCAATTGCATTGCACCCAAATCTACATGATCTGTTTCCTAATTTAATATGGTCGCTTCACCCAAATTCAAGTATGAAAGTCACCCAAATCTATTGCACTATCTCATCATGATGTTGTTTCCTTGTTGTTATATGGTTATGTTGGTGTTGTCATTGCCTACTACAACTGACTGCTACCCACTTCACTTCAAAAATTTGTTTGTGTTGAAATCCTCATGACTCATTATTGTGATCATACTACAACCATCTTATCTATGCTTCTTCACATTAACGTCTCTCATGATTTGGATTAATTGGGTAGCTAGTCTAATCATCGTTCCCTACTTATGATATTGTACTCCCCATGCCCAAATGAAATCACTTATGTCTGCACCTTCATCACTCCATCCAACCTCAAAGACTAAGACAAATTCATACACCTTTCACCTGGCTACCAAGTCACCTCATTAACCTAGTGCACCAAACTATTGTCAAGCTACCTCTTTACAACCTAACACACCAATTTTTTTCTTCACTATGCCAAAGTGAGGTCGTCTCTCTACTCCAACTCACTAAGTCATGCTCATAAAAATATGTTGTGACACCTTCCTCCAAAGCACCCACACTAGAAAACCTTCTTCACGACAATGCATGTCTCCAAGTCGACGATGATACCACTTCACAGGGCACCCAAGGTCACACTTCCTACTTCCTGGCAGTGTTCCAACTCTCTATATTCTCAGTGAATGGAGTGAACCCAATAGTCGCCACTAAGGCTATTGGCATACATAGTGTTGGACTTATGCTCCATGTGAAAGTACCTCAACACCAACCTAACTTCCTTTGGCATACATCCCAACTCCTCAAGTCATTATGCATTGAGTTGAAATTCATATATTGCCATGAATTTCCTACAAAAGTTCACAATGGTTGCAAGGTCACGATCCTCTATCCCCACTTCTTTTGCATCTGACTCCAAGTTTGGTTGAGTGAGTTCCTCCACAAACTACTCCATCTCAACACTTAGAATTTTTACTGAAAGTGAGTCTTCCATCCAATCTGCCTCAACCCCTTCGCAAAATTGTTGGCAACAAAGTGACTCGGGTTGCGTCTCTTGTGTAATGACCTTATCAAATGTTGCGATGGGCGACCTCAAATTGTCCTTGTGATCTTTCCTATGATACTATAAGCTTCACAACTGATCTTTATTCTCCAAGAGAGACTTCACCGACGTCTCCATTATTGTCGACCTTCATTTTGACTAACCCAATCCTCCCCAAGGTCACCATGGACAAAATCACCCCTCATTGCTAATGTGTGTCGCAAGGTCTATCTGCACTTTTATTGACTCCCTCAATCAACTTGATCGTAGACATCTTGGGTATTCATCTAAGCTTCCTCTTCATCATCATGGGCATACTTGGTGTTTTTTATTTGTCCAAGAACACCAAGCAACCTACGTGTGTAAGTGGAAATTCCTTGGAAAATCTAAGAAATTCCTTCCCCAATACCAATGCATGATCATCCAATGGAGCAACCGTCAAGTCCCAATTTCCAAACCAATTTACAAATCTCAAAGGTGTGGAGAAAACCACCCCAATTGGTGCTTCCATTGTTGAGTTAACCACCTTGAACATGGTTGAAATTCTCTCAGGCTTATGATGGAGGGACTTCGTGGTCCTCTCACTCACAAAGCTATGGGTCATGCTAGTTTCTACCAAATAATCCACCTTCACCCCACTCACATTTGCATCCACAAAGAAAAGTCCTTCTCCTTCACTTTGCAAACATTGTCCGTGGCCTCTATCCCTAAAATCATCTAGACATGTTGCCAAAGTTTCCAGTGCCTCCAACATCTCCTTTGAAGGTGTGGGCATTTGGAATACCGCCACTGTGGCAGAAATATTATCCTCTGCTTGTTGCACTTGGCCTTCTTCCAACCATTCCAAATTAGTCTTCATTGGAAAATATGCTATGAATTGTTTTTGTCAAAAAGAAAACATTGAACAAGTTTTCCTTTGTGATTAATCAGCTTCTTCCTTGTTGCAACATATCCTTTATCTTGGGTGTCCTCTTCACTTCTTGTTTAAAAAAATGACACCTCGGTCACCTGCTACACCAAGACACTTGCGTGATACCACCCCAACTTTTCCTTCACAAGTTTGTGGATGCACCAAATCACTTGTTTTCTTCACAACTCTTCGCACAAACTGTTGTCACATTTGGAGTTATTCTTCCTTTCTAGTGGAGCACCCAACATGCCAATGAGTTGATATAACAACCCCAAATTCGTTCAAAATTAACTCTATGATGAACTATGCGATCAGAATTGTGACACGTCTTTTGATCATCCACCTTTCCCAAGTGCTCAGTTCACCTCATGAACTCTGCACCTGGTCTTCTCAAGGTGTGTGCACAAGTATGGCACTTACTTCTATCATAAATCATAAACCAACCAAGTTTACACCTAGACTATCTCTGTGATGGATTAGTCTGTCTTACCAAACCATTCACCAAGTATGCACCTAAAGTATCTTCAAACAGGCTCTGATACCATCTATCACATGTCCGTAATTTTCCCCAGGAACCAACTCAACTTGGTGCACCCAAGTCACCTGACACCTGGGGTCATGCGGCACCGCAATGTTTCATTTCGACATATTGACTAAAACTAAATTACTTCATATAGAATATGCCTCACTCAAGACACACCCATACTCTTCCTTGAGCCAATTGTGCCAACTAAACTTGCATTCTTTTCTTAAACAATTACACAATTATTACACTTATCCAATTACACAACCAAGAACATGAAATCATTGAACACAAGAAGAGACAAGTATGGTTGGGCGACATAAAACATTCCTAACACCCATATAAGTCTTTATATAGAAATTGTGTTACAATGATTACAAAGAGGATCTTGTAGCTCAACACATAGATAGACAAGAATCCAACTAAGTCACATCCTGACTTGCCTACTTGCTCATACACCCAAGTATCCTTGTCACAATCTGAGCATGACTATCACAACTTTCTCCTTGTCGCATGCACTGCCCTACCTAACTTCATGCCTCTTTTTCATGCGCCCTTCCCAAGACACTCCAACAAGAGACTAAGTCAAGCCTTCACACTTCTCCTTCATCTTCGTCACACTTCATCTCACCTTTGCTTGTGAAATAGAACTCCCTCTCCAACTTGAGTTTTGATGAGATGTGTTTCCTCTATATCATGTGCCTTTTATTATTTATATGGACTCCAAATGTCACTTTTGTGAACCATCACATCCTTTGGGGTGTCTCGTCCCTTTGTGAAACAATGTGCCTAAATGAACCGATGCACCTATTATACTAGTGCGCTCATGAACCATCGCGTCCTTTCATATTGGCATTCCCCAACCTATTTGGTGCACCCTTTCCTTGTGTGTTTACTTGAACCAATTGTCGTGACTCTTCATGGGTGTGTTGATAGGGTCATCCAACCTCTCCAATGTGACCATGCTACCAAGTGTAGGCGGGTCCACTCCTTGGGTGCACACACAAGTCGCCCCATCCTTTCCCAATCTACCTCACAAGGAAAGTGAGGAGTGTGTCCCCTTGGGTTTGCAAGTCGCCACCGTGCACCCACGCTGCTCTTTCCCACACCTATAAGAATTTGTTTGCTCAACTGATTGCATGCCCCTTGTGTTCTCTTGACCAAATGTCCACCAAGGTTTCCCAAGGAGCATCCATGCTCGATGGGTGTTGTGGAAGGCCTTACACTTTTGGAATTAAGGATGTTATGGAATACTTAAATAATCCCCCTCCAAGAATATTCCAAAGTTTGATGGTGATGCTCTTTTTTATATTCCGTGTATGGCATAATTCTTCAAGTATGTTTCAAAGATCAATGAAAGACATTAGGATGTCTTAATAATACTATTTGTATTTTCTTTAAAATAATATAAACTAATATGGTTCAAGTATTGTGGAAGATAACTTATATTGTAGGTTTGATCATATTTTTTCTCAAACGTTGGGGTCCTCAATCTCAAGAGTATGAAGGGATCCAAGACCTTATGGTGACCTTACATGAGTATGAAGAAGCATTATATGATCATATGAATAATCAATCACATCAAGAGTGTATTGATGAAGAACTTTCTCATGTTCCCATGCTAGAGAAAGATCCACCTCAAGACTCCATTGAAGAGAAAGAGAAGGAAGGAGAAATTGATGAAGAAAGTCATCAAGTACATGAATAAGAGAAAGAACAACCTCATGAGTCCATTGAAGAGGGACAATTTGATGAAGAGCTAGATGTTGAGAGCATCCAAGTTTCCATTTATCCTCTACGTGAAGACAAGGGTATGGTGAGTTTTGTTCCTTTCTAGTTTTTTGTTAGAATATAATGGATGTGCTCGTTTAACCATATACAATATCACTATTGTCACCCAACCATAGGCCAAAGCCACCCTCCGAGCACCTTAACCGTGACAGAGAATCATTCCAGAAGCAAACCCTAGGCTAAACAGCCAAACAAAGGTGGCGCATATTTATCCAAGGATAGTGCACCAAACAAGAGTTTATCAGAGAGTCCAAACCATAACCAAGAGATAGTCCAAGACAAAAACCGAAATCTGCTAGTTGTAGCAGTTGCAATGACAAATCTCCTCCAAACTTGCGCACAAACTATCCAACTGTAGCACGCACAAGTGCTGCTTCTGCAGTTCTGAGAATGCCTGCCAGAATGAAGACTGGCCTCCTATATTTATACTAAATTTGGCAAACCGTCTGGGCCGAATTCTCATTATGGGTGCCTATTTACTTAGTATATAATATTTCCTTTAGTCGAATTCTTCTCTTGGAGGCTAATAACCTAATACAAGTTATCCTTTTGATTCGACTTGTCTTCTCAGGTTATTAGCCAACTAATTAGGGTTTCTTCTTGCTTCCCAGAATATTATATTCTCGTCAGGTTTACACGTGGAGGTAAATACCTCCCGGAGCTACCATAATATCAACACTCTCTCCTAGCTAGGGAGGTATTGAAGGTAATGGTCTTGAGCACAAACATACCATTCACTCGGTAGCATCAACATAGTCGTATAGACTATATCATGGCTTAGATCATGAGTACCATCATCACTATCATTGTCACCAGTTGCATCATCTCTCGAAACCATAATCCATTTGAGTAATCAGACATGATGTTGGATAATTCACTCACTCCACAGAGTGACACAAGTGCCATTCTTCTAATCCGAACATATGTCCTAGAAGAATAAATGTTATGAACCATTTTCCGTCTGGGAAATCTATGTCCATTGATCATCCATCTAGTTGATAATCAAGGCAATTAGA
Source organism: Picea engelmannii (assembly GCA_009831015.1). Taxonomy (NCBI): domain Eukaryota; kingdom Viridiplantae; phylum Streptophyta; class Pinopsida; order Pinales; family Pinaceae; genus Picea; species Picea engelmannii. The sequence continues at coordinate 274,644 of ML780519.1, read as the reverse complement.
ACAATAACATTCAATAGAACACAACTGTGTCTATCCATAGTATTACATAACTACAATCTAGTGGTACACTACCAAACCAAGTAGCACACAAATACTTGATCAGTGAAATATAGTCACAATCAGTGGAACACATCCACCACAGTAGCATACATCTACTATCTAGAGACATATAGTCTCCATAAAAATCATCTGATATCAACCTGCACATAAAACATTGTTATGATATAAACTGAAACATCTGGGCCATTTCTTCCACTCACATCTGTGAGATATGGAAGAGCATCTGCCCTCATAAGGTAAAACATCAATGATGAGCTATCTGGACTATTCTTTTCAAGAAAGGAAGAATAATTGTCTCGATTTCTGAGCCTTGACCATTCACCTATCTGGGCCATTCCTCTGGCACTAAACAAAGTGCAGCCTAGAGAGAATGAGTCTACCCTAGGGATTCCTGTCCCTGATTGATGAACCTGGACCATTCACCTATTTGGGCCATTCCTCCAGCACTAAACAAAGTGCAACCTGGAGAAAATGAATCTTCCCTAGGGAATGACTTTCCGAACCATTTACAAAGGAAATGATTGTCTTTCACCAGCCTAAAAAATGGACCATTCTTCGAAACTGCTCATAGCTATGAGCTTCGAAAGAATGATTGCTCAATCCATCGAACCATTTTCATTATGAAAATGAACGTTTGATCTGGACCATTTTTTGAACTGGAAAATTCCTGTCCATCAAAAATCCCAAACCACTTTCCAAACTGGAAAGGAACTGCTCATCCTGAACCATTTTTCGAACTCGAAAAATGACTGTCCATAAATCAATAACACATCAATGCTCCCTCCCAACCTGGGACTCATCTCTTCCTTTTTCAATAAGGAAGTCATCTCCACGAGCTCCAGCTTGAGTATGAAAATTCTTTCATCTTGGAAAGAGAATTTACCAAAATGTCTGCTTATTTGCTCATTTGTGGAGATATATATTGGAGAACCACTTTCTCTTCTCCGGACTTCATCACAAAAAATGTAATGCTTGATCTCAATGTACTTCGGTCTTTCTGGAACACTGGTTTTCTCTGAAGGCTTCATATAGCTCTAATCATTACAGTATATCTTTTTTGGATTCATCTCTTTTGTTTCCTGCCAACTCATAACATCGTGGCAAGGGTCAGACTGGAACATATCCATGTGGTACTTCTTTTGTCGTGATGAGATCTCGTCATGGATTGGCAATCCATCATCCTGGAGTTATGATATCACAGTTTATAGAAGTTTTTCACCATGCTTCTGCTGTGCATTGGAGGATCTCTACCAAATCGTCTTCTTCCATATGCATACAAGAGTCTCTTTCTGGTATACTTCAAAACCTTTAGGTCACTCTGCATATGCTTCTTTGGCTGATTACTCTATTGAGGAGAACATTCCTTACATTCATCTGATGTAAACTTCAACCCATGAATATTGCGGACGATATAATGGCTCATGTAGAGGTATGTATGGTTTACTGGAACAAGTAATCATCATAGTCTTCTCCCTCCATCTGGGAGAACCTCTAGTTCTGGATATCGCAATGCTTGTATTCATAAGTCTTCCATACACTGTTCTTTATCACAACTTTCAGTTCCTCTGCTTGATTGATTTTAGTGAGTTCATATCAGGCTGGTAGTCTTGTGATTCTTGATACGATGATTGGTTGTTCTGACCTTTCTTTCTTTCTTGTAATATTCATGTTCTTCCTCATGTTTCTCTTTAGATATTGAGTCCATGGAGTTTTCTATAGATTCCATGCCCTGAAGATTCCAACTTCTTTCTTTCATCATAGAATCATGGATGTGGATGGACAACCAGGGATACTTTAAGGCTTATTTTTGAAGGAGACTTCTTCTAAAGTCATACTTGAACACGTGTTGCTTTTCATGGTTTCTACCATGGATAGATACTTCATCATCTTCAATGGATTATATTATTTAGGATTAGCTCCCTCCTAATCCTTGCTTCATGCATGAATGCATGCTCTTCTTTTGGAATTCTGTAATCAACTCCCTCCGACTAAGAGAGCCCACGCTTCTGTCTACATCCTTATTGCCTTATGCAAAGTGTCCCAAGTCTTTTTCCAATTTCCTCTTGATTGTTGACTTCTTTCTGTCTTTTCTTCTTCTAGGTTTCTTCAAGATTGATCCTGAATTCAACTTATCTTGCAGTTGTTACTTATGTAATAACTTCCACTTGAAATGTTACGAGGGGTTTTTGATGTACTTCATCCTTTCATGTGTATTTCCTAACTTGTAGTCATCGTGATAACAATCCTTATCTTATTGTTCTTCCATAGATAAGTTTCTCTTGGAACGTATTTGATCCGGATTATTTTTGGAACGAAATGAGAGCAGAGATATAATAAAGAAATGCACAGAGATATCGCGTATATAAAATAATATAACATAAATATATTAGAGATGCAACCATAAACATAGAGATACAATAATACATGATTTCTATTAATGAAATAAATGTACAGAGACTGTAAAAATACAGAGTGAAAGACTCGCTAGAATGGTGGCAGCTTATCTCTGAGAAGAGATGTGACTGCTACTCGCATTCGCAAGAATATGATTACAATGAGGCTCTGAAGGCCTTTTTACAATAAGCAAGAATTCCAAAAACCATAGACATCCAAAAACCTAACCCTAGGAGATGAAGCACCAAAAGTCATGTGGGCCCCGTTTGAGTAAGTGAGTACATCAACTTCCCGGGGTCGTAACTTTTGCATACGATCTTTGTTTTAGGCGTGTGATAGCTCGTTGGAAAGGTATCATCGAGGAGATTCATTTTGGGGGATAAATCATGCCTTTGGATATCATTGAGAACCTCTATCTCGAAAAACCTTCATTTGGACCCTCAAAATGGCCCCGGAAGTTAAAACCTACTAAAAATAGTAAATTGCTAAAATTGCCAGAAAACTATTTTGAGCCATTTGGAAAAGGTGGGTGGCCACCGATATCCACCTGGATCAGTTGAGTTCCCGGGGGAGAGGGAAAAGTGTTTGTTGAATCTTGATCTTGGTGAGTTGCTTGTCTTCCTAGAGACATTGCGTTGCTCAGTTTGTGGAAATCTGTCACGAACCTGTTGAGGTTGAGGCTGTTCAACAAGTCGAGATACATGAGAGGACGATGTGCAGAAGGAATCTTCACACTTTGTTGCAACCTTGTCGACCTGCTTCTGTTGGATAGAAGGTGCTTTGGGCAAGCCTGTAGTGGTTGCAGTGTCCTTTTGTTCTTCTTTTGAACAGATTGTGAAGAAGCTAAATTTTGCAGTATGAGATACTACCTTGCGGCACTTTTTAGGTGGAAGAGTAGTCGGAACTACCTCTAGTATTCTGTAGAGATGACCCCCCAAAGTAATAATGAAAATATGGGGTCGAGACTCATAAACAACATGGCGTCTCCACATATATGGTTGGCCCAAGAGAACATCACAGACATCCAGTGGGGTAACATCACATAATACCTCATCCTTGAAGGGTTGGATGCCATATGACAATCGACACTATTGGCTGACACGGAGATCTCGTCCTTGCCGAAGCAACCCGATGTTGTATGGCTGAGGGTGTGGTGTTGTCTACAATCCCAACTCTTTGACGGCCTCTACTGAGATGAGGTTTTTCCGGCTCCCGCTATCAACAATAAAATGCAGCGGGGTCCCCTTCACCCACATCTGTGAATGAAAAAGGCGCTCCCCCTCTTCAGCATTTGTTGTCTCTTCTGGTTGAATTTTTGCGATTGCAACAATAGCAGTGGGGTCTGCGTCAATGATCTGTCCTTTACCAGTATTCTCAAAATCAGATTCTGAATTAGGGTTCGGCTCCTTGTCTTTGATCTCGGCCACCAATGACTGTTTTGAGCGACATTCATCAGTGTTGTGCCAGGGGATTTTGTGGACATCACACCATTTTTCGGTGTCCTTTGTCTTCCTGTGACCCTTCTTTTCCTGTGTCTTGGACTAGTTTTCGGGAGATTGTTTGTTAGGACTGTCTTTTTCATACTTTGGTTGTTGCGGATTTGCAGACCTGAATTCCTGTTTGTTCTGGTGCTTAAATTTCTGCTCAATTTTAACAACATATCGATAAGTAGCACTGAGTGATGAGATGTCCAGAAAATCCATTTCAGTCTAGATGTATCTGTGTAGATCCCCACAGTATTTCAGAACCAAATGTCGCTCGGACTCTTTGATACCCAGCTTGGTGCGCAAGGTATGGAAGGTATTGGTGAACTCCAGAACTGCTTGGCCCCTCTCTTGTCGTAGTGTGTTCCATCTCATGTATTGATCCTCATAGCTGCCAATAGGGTAATATTGTTCCTTTACCGCATCCACAAAAAACTCCCAAGTGGGATTGGCCCCATATATTCCAGACTCCTCTGTGGAACTTTGCTCCCAGTAAGTTTCCCACCAATGTTTGACATGGGGGAGAGCCTTAAGGAGTGTGAAGGTGATCTTTTCCTTATCGGAAAAATTATGAACAAAGAAATAACCTTCTAGCATATTTAACCATTTATCTAGGGCATCTGCATCTATTTGACCTTCAAATACATGAATATCAAAATTAACCTGTACCTTGAAAGGTGAGGTTCCTCCAAAGTGGCCGCTTGATGAAGATGCACCTAATGCTATCGGGAGGCGTTGAAGGATGTGGGAAAAATTCTCCATCATTTCATCCCTCTGTCGCGTGAGAGCTTGCTCAAGCAACAAATTGATAGGATCGTCTGCTCCGTCGTTTTTCTTTTCTTCCGCCATTAATGGTTTCTTGGGTGTGCGAGAGAAATTTTCTTCAAGAGAGACAAGCTTGAGACCCAACTTGCTATAATCATACCTTGTCGGGGACATGCACTGAAAAGAAGATCAAGAGCAGCCTTCTCTGATACCACTGATCCAGATTATTTTCGGCACGAAATGAGAGCGGAGATATAATAAAGAAATGCACAGAGATATCATGTATATACAATAACATAACATAAATATATCAGAGATGCAACCATAAACACAGTGATACAGTAATACATGATTTCTATTAATGAAATAAATGTACAGAGACTGTAAAATACAAAGTGAAAGACTAGCTAGAATGGTGGCAGCTTATCTCTGAGAAGAGATGTGACGGCTACTCGCATTCTCAAGAAGATGATTACAATGAGGCTCTAAAGGCATTTTTATAATAAGCAGGAAATCAAAAAACCCTAGACATCCAAAAACCTAACCCTAGGAGATGAAGCGCCAAAAGTCATGTGGGCCCCGTTTGGGTAAGTGAGTACATCAACTTCCCGGGGTCGTAACTTTTGCATATGATCTCCGTTTTAGGCGTGTGATAGCTCGTTGGAAAGGTATCATCGAGGAGATTAATTTTGGGGGACCAATCATGCCTTTAGATATCATTAAAAACCTCTATCTCGAAAAACCTTCATTTGGACCCTCAAAATGGCCCCGGAAATTAAAACCTGCTAAAAATAGTAAATTGCCAAAATTGCTAGAAAACTATTTTGAGCCATTTGGAAAAGGTGGGTGGCCACCGATATCCACCTGGATCAGTATTATATTCTAGAAATAGGTATGCAAGATATCTACAAAAAACATGGTACATACAAGAACTATGAAGAGTATTGTTACCTTTTCTTAGAAGAAGAAGTATGTTTCATCCTGCTTAGTCTTCTTTGTAGGTTCCTTTTCTTCTGCAACTGATGCTTCATGTGTCTCCTTCCTTTTATTTATCTCGGGACAATGATTCTTGTAGTGACCATACTTTGGACAATTTAAGCATTGTATTCTTGACATATCTTTCTCTTGATTTGGCTTCTTTCTTGAGCCAAACTTCCTTTCATTCCTGAAATCCTTTAATATTGTTGTGAAGGATTGATCATCATATTTCTTTTGGGGTTTCGCTTTTGCACTGATCCTTGATTCTTCTTGTGCACAACAGTCCAAATTTATTCAAATGTAGGATACTCCTTCCTTGTGTTCATGCTTGCGAAAAATGCATCCCATGTCTTCGGAAGACCATTGAGTACTATATTTACCAGTTCCTTTTATGAAATGATCTCTTCAATAGATTGTAGTTGATATCTTAACTAAGATATCCTCACAAAGTATGATGTTATGCTATCATCATAATTCATCTTCATGTCACAGAGTTCATTCTTCAGACTCATTACTTATCCAATGTTTTTGACCGAGAAGAGGTTAGTTAGGGCATCGTACATCTTCTTAGACGAACCAATATGGGAAATGTATGGTATCAAGTGGTATTTTATAGAGTCCACTATGATACTCATGGCATTGATGTCATTGCCCTTGAACTTCTCCATAACTGCAACGTTTTTTGGTTCCTTCTCTTTTCCTTCTTCAAACTCTGGTTCCACGATCTTTCCTTTCACGATATCTAGCACTTTATTCTTGGCAAGGATGAGATCAATCCTTGTCTTCCATGCTCTAAAGTTAGAATCCCCATATAACTTTCTTTCTGACTTCGTAGAGTAAGTCATGGTTTCCTTGACTTGGTCAACCCTAGATTTTGACCAAAAACTCAAACTTGACGTCTTAGCTTGCTAAGATTACCAGGAGGTGCACTAGTCTATCCAAAAATTAGTTCAATCCCTTCACTTAAGGTGCCTCAATGAGAGGATTAGGGTTTATGCAACTACACCTGCTAGTAACCCTAGCGACAGTGCTTTAGTGACTGCTCCTGCTAGAAACCCTAGCCATAGTTCTTCAATGAGCTTAATATCCTTATGGATATGCTCCCTTCCAGTGTTTAGACTAAATGAAGGAGGTGTGGGCCCATAACCTGTTAGAATATAATGGATGTGCCCATTTAACCATAGACAATCTCACTATTGTCACCCAACCATAGGCCGAAGCCACCCTCTGAGCACCTTAACCTTGACAGAGAATCATTCCAGAAGCAAACCCTAGGCTAGATATCCAAACAAAGGTGGCACATATTTCTCCAAGGATAGTGCACCAAACAAGAGATGATCAGAGAGTCCAAACCATAACCAAGAGATAGTCCAAGACAAAAACCGAAATCTACTAGTTGCAGCAGCTACAACGACATATCTCCTCCAAACTTGCACACAAACTGGCCAACTGCAGTGCGCACAAGTGTTTCTTCTGCAGTTCTAAGAATGCCTGCCAGAATGAAGACTGGCCTCCTGTATTTATACTAAATATGGAAAACTGCCTGGGCTGACTTCTTATTTTAGGTGCCTATTTACTTAGTATATAATATTTCCTTTAGTTGACTTCTTCTCTTGGAGGTTAATAACCTAACACAAGTTATTCTCTTGAGTTGACTTGTCTTCTTGGGTTATTAGCCAACTAATTAGGGTTTCTTCTTGCTTCCCAGAATATTCTATTCTCGTCAAGTTTACATGTGGAAGTAAATACCTCCCGCAGCTACCATAATATCAACAGTTTTTGAGTTATGTGATGCATCCTTTGATGATTTGAAAAGTGAACAGTTTTTAGAGAAACCATTGGATTTGACCAACTTCTCATTTGATGAAGAACATGATGGCAATGAGATTGAAAATATTGATGACAATCTACATATTGAAAGGCATAAATGGGATATAAGTTGTTTTCATTTTGACGGGGATCCTATTTATGACACTTATGATGATTCTAGAGTCAAGACTACAAAATTGTTTCCTTTGAAACAACCATCTTTAGCTAGTGCATCTTCAAAAAATTGCATGATTAATTTCCAACCATATTTTCTTATGGATAGCTCAAAAAATGTTGAGATTCGAGAACATGTTGTTGATGATGAAAATGCATAATTTTCTTTGGGTAATTTACAACCATGCCTTTCTTCATCTTTTCCTAAATTTGTTGTTAAAAATCTAGTGGGAAAACATGTCTCTGGTGCTGAAATATATATAGGGAAAAGGTGTTTTCCATTTTTTGTTTGTTGTAAGGATTTCTAGACACATATAGAAGGGAAACATGCCCTAAGTTGGGAACAATTTTTTTAAAAGATTTGAATTTACAACCCATTTTTCATCCACATATTTATCATGAAACCATGAGGTATTTTTCATACTGCTTACAATTCCATCTCAAGTCTTGGGGAGTGACATCCTATATGAAATACAAGGTGTCCATCTCTTGAAGTATGTGGATCAGCCTTATGATATGCAAGGGTTTCATTTTGCAAACATTTCTTGGAGCAAGGATGAACCATCATTTTTATATTGTAGCCCCATTCAAAGTTGGATAGAACAAGCTTGTAGATGCACATGTCAACCTTAGCATGATTTTCTTGCTCTTATCTGTCCTCATGAGTTGGATTCTATGTTTGGTCATGATGTAATGTTTGTACCAGTTCATGATCACTTTGTGCTTGATATATCCTTGTTTCGATTCATAACTAAGAACAAGGGTAGAACTTTTGGCATAGATGAGATGTTAGGGTGGCTCCATTGGTTGTATGATTTTACCTAGAATTTAATTTTCTTATGTCAAGTAGAGTAGGACAGTTGTAGGTCATTTTGTGTGTTTCCTTTATGCATCTTGATTGTGCTTCCTTGCTTACTTGTTTTCATTTATCGCTTGACTTTATGCATTTATAGTATATATGTATATGTACATGTACATGTACATGTACACACACACACACACACACACACACACACACACACGCACACACACACACACACAATGAAATAAAGACTTTTTCCACATTTCATTTATATTTTCCATATACTAGGGGGATCATATCCCCTTTCCCTTTTACTACTAATGGTTTTATCGTGAGATGTAGTAGGATTTTTTAGATTGATGAAGAGTGCATGTATTGAAGTTATAGAGATTGCTAATGTTCTCATGTGATTTACAGTGAGCACATGTCCCCATGTTGGAGCCAAATCTTAACCCCTCACATTTAGAGGTAACTAGATGGTATCTTTCTCCTATGATCATTATCACAGACAATAATTCCATAGATGAGATTCATGGTTCTGCATAAATAGTTGACTAGAGATGCTTCCCACATTGTTCTCAACTCATTCACATTTGATGATTATGGTGCTCGACATACATGATGTACCTTTCTTTATTGCTTCATATTAAGTGTTAATGCATTATGTATTTGTCATGAAAGTAATGACTATTGATTTAGTTGGATAATGGATCATGATGGTCTTAATTTGTTCCTTTGGCCTTGTTTCACCTCATTTATCATCACCATCTCCTATATAAGTGTTGTCACTCTTGGGTAGTGTTGTACTACTATGGGGATTTGAGAGGGGTATAGTGTGTCCATATCCCAATCCATACATAACATTCTCCATCTTTCTCAATTTCCATTGTCCCTCTCACGTATTGGTTGTCGTATGTCACACATATAGGTTCATGCTCCATAATCCCATGATAATAAGGAGATTGAATGTTCGAGGTTGATGTAGCTTAATAAATAAAAGAGAGAAAACGTAAGATGCAAAGATCAAAATGTAAATCAAATGAAAAGAAAAGAAATGGCCCCTCGTTATGAGGCCATAAACCTTCATCCTATGCAATGAATGCATATACAAAAAGGACTAAGTAAAAAAAAAATTAAAATCCAAAAAGGTTAAATGAATAAATAAAATTGAAAAAGAGGGTTTGGAAAGACATAGCACCAGGAAAAAGGAAACTCAATGCATAAGTGCTCCCTCATTCCAAAGGTGCTCATGTGGATGGATATCTTACATAACCTCACATGACTATGCAATATGACTCATGAAGTCAAAACCCAAACCATACCATCTATCATTACACATTCTCCTTGATAGGTTTCTTGGGAAATACTTCTCTTCTTGGGTACTCACACATGTAATAGGGGCTAATGATGACCCTCTCATACCTAAAATTGGAAAATTGTATGAATTTTATGATTTATTGTGAATTTTGAAGATGATGCTTGATGTGATCTACCTAATGGAATTTATATTTGACATGAATCACTTTTTATGTTTCATAGGACTTGTGTACATGCCTATAGATTGATGGCTACATTGGGTCACTTGAGATCCTCTTTGGATGATGTACTTTATATTGATATGACTTGGATTGAGCCTTGGTCCTTTGGAGGATGTTGAGGAGGCCCCTTTCACACTTGGTGGAGGTCATCCCACATATTATGAGGTCGTTGGGGCTTTCTTTGATGACCTAACACCTTTTGGAGAGGATGTTGCACCTTTTGAGGAGGACGTTTCAATTGGAGGATGAAACATTGCACCCTTTGGAGGGAATATTTCACTTTGGAGTGAGTTGTCCACTCCTAGGATACCACATGCCACATGTGTGACTTTGTTATTCTTTTATGGAGGATGATTTAGCTTTTGAGCATTTTTACTTCATTTTGGGAGCATTGTTGGGGATATTTTGACCCATCGACTCTTGTATCATGGATATTTTTATCCATTATGACCTTATCTCTAGGGATCGTGAAGAGATAAATGGGAAGGATGCTAGATATATTATATAAATAGATAAGCACTTATCATTTGTGAATCATTTCTAAAACTTGTGGAGAACATCACTTGTCTACTTCTTCCCTTTTATATTTTCGATGGATGGATAACTAGAGTGACATCTTGAGGATGATGTCTTGTGGATTGTTTTTTTAATTTCATGGATACTCTTGACTAGGGTTTTAAAGATGAATCAATTTCTTGTGTAAGTGGTCTCACTTGATCTATTAGATGTTGTTTATTAATGATTTTAAGTGTAGTTTTACTTCTCTAGTTGTGGTGGTGAACTCTCTTTGCAGCTTTCATGAACAAGTACCTTATTCATAATCCTTAGAACATTACTAGTGGAGTATATTCCCTTTAACTATATTGGAATTTGTAAGGAACTAGGTGGATTTGTTAAGGATTTTAGTGGAAAAACCTAAACATCACCCTAGTTCTACTTACACTTTCTCAAGGGCAGGGGTGATTTTAAGAAACCCCCTAAATTTATATGTATAATAAATGGGTGAATCCCCATGATACATAGAAAAAATTGAAGGTTATTTTATCAATAATATAACATGTATATATAATTTTTTGGTGAATCTTTTAGTCAATTATATAATCTTGTAAAATCTTGGCAATCTTTCACTGAATTATAAAATCTTGTAAAATCTTGGCGAATCTTTCACTGAATTATAAAACTTTGTAAAGTCTTGGTGAATTTTCTGGTAAGTATAAAACCATATATAATAATAGGAAAATGTATTCATTAAACTTTAATATACTCATTTTACATATTTGGAAAACGGAACATAATTTTTCCACCATATAGACAATGTTGCAAGCATGGGTTGTTTTTGTTTAGGTTCTCATTGTACACTCACATATCCCTCTATCAATTTTGATGATATTTCACCACGAATTTCATTTGTGTTGATCTTGACCACCACTTATGTCAAGATATTAATATTTTCTCTACCACTTATATTATGGATTCTTTATTACTTATTCATTGATTATGAAAGGACCCTTCAAACAAGTTCATCATAGGATGTTCTAGAATATGATTGCACATAATTTTATCCATCAATAACTTCAAAAGTATAATAATATTGATAGATCACATTACATGCATGAATTCCTCTTTAATCATCCTTTTGTACAAAAAATGAACCCCTTTCCAAGGAAGAGAGGTCTCTTTTACCCCTTATATTTTTATTGTCTTATAAAAAAGTTAAGGGACACAAAACTTTGTAATAAATGTTGGGCATAAAATAGGACTTAGAAAAAGAGATAGTCTCAGTTAGAATATCATAATTAAGCATGAACATTAAGAGATGTAGATTAAGTAAGGGTTATTATGCCATCATGTATATCTATACCTAATAGTAGCATGATGCACAATCAAAGTCGTATCACCCATTTTAAGCCCATTAATGGTAGCACATGCAATGTTTGTCACTTGGATCCTACTACATAGCAACTCCCAAAATTGAGTTGCAGAAAAGTAATGAAAAAATAAATGATCCTGAATTATATAAAATATATTTTTCCCATGTGATACAAGCACCAATAAGAATACCTCGTTTTTAGTTACATGAAACCCTCCATAACATGTGCATTATTGGAAAAAACTATGTAATGATTTTTTTCAAGCCTGTTCTTCAACTTTTACTTCAAGGATGATAGTGCAATAAACATTCTCTCATCTTCCACTAGCTACATGTAATTCTCTTTTAGTCTTGGCATCAAAAGTATAATTTCATTAGAGGAATGTTGATCTCATGCTAATAGGTATCCTATGATGAACACATAGGAATCTAGTGCATAGACCATTTTTCGCTTCGCTTAGATAAGTAGAGCTCATTTCCCTTTCTAAATAATCAATAAGTCTTTTCAAAAAAATACAAAATAAACATAGTAGATCCTAAAAGGTGAAGATGCTCAATTCATGCCACAAAGTGAAAGGAAATAAAAAAATATTTCCTTAAACAATCAAATTTATAAAGAAAATAATCATAATTATGGAAAACACATTGAGTTCCCACATAATAATCAAAGCCATATATTAAGCCTAATACCATATGTTTTTCAAATAAACATGACAAAAAGATGAAAAAAGAGTTTTTTAACTCAACAAAGGTCTTTAACTTTAACCCAAACCATTGAATCCATGGAACGAAAATGAAACCAATCATGCCACAAGAAAGGGTTTAGTCAAACATCGAATGAGAACTAGAAGCATTCAAGTGACTAACACAGTTTTTAACCAAAATAAACCCAAATTTTCAAACTTGGAAAAATGCTCCAAAATGCAACAAACAAACAAACCATTAAAATTTACCAAGATATTAGAGCTAGACATCAAAGAAATTTCATCTACTTGAATGAGCCCATTCTTTCTTAGTGGAAGTTTTGTTAAGTTAGCTATTTACCCTTTAATACTAGGACACTATCTATGTGAAGAGATAGGTCCCAACTTCATCAAATTCCGGATTCATTTCCTGTCACATACAATAAATAGACAATGTAATAGTTAAATATCAAAAAATAAATCTTAAAATAACTTGCATCAAGAAAATGTGGCTCCAATGTTACAATGAAAAGTATAAAATATAGAACCTATTTTTACCTAAAATGCAACCTCAAATTGGCATATGCATATAATAATCTTGCTATGATAAAGAATTTCCAACCTACTCCAAAAATAGAGGAACAACGAATCACATGAATCACATCATTTGTTTTATTCCATTCATTATTTCTTTCACCACCAATGGAACATGTATACACAAATAAGTGTCCATTGGGACCTCATATATATTGGATTAGATAAAATCTTGCGGTGTATCAATTTGTCAGTTATCATGTTGGTCCTCATTTTCTTCATTTTGAATAAGATCTTCTCCAGATGGACTATGATTATGAGCCTCCAAAGAATTATGTTCCATATCAAGTTCATTTGAGAAATTTGTTATATTGTTTTCTTCCCTTCTATCACAATCTAATCGCCAAAGAACTAGTTATCTTTCATATGGAAAATTGGTAATGTCATACTTTTTTACATATAATCTTAAACATATATCCATATGTTTATAAATCTTGTTCCTCATCTTTGACTTCAAAAATGACAGTGCATTAAACATTCTCTCATCCTCCACTGATCCCAAAATCATGGTTTGACACAAATCCGCTAATTTGAAATATTATGATATGTTTTCTTTTAAGTATTGGATAACACCTAAAATAGTCCATAATCTTGTTATTGCACCATATTCTAGAGGATTCTCTAAAACACAGAATTGCTTCCACATTGTTTCAATGAAGTGTGTGGCTTGTTGAAACAATTTTGATGAATCTAAAATACCTTCAACCTGTGCTCCATGTATCAAGACCTTCTTGCAAAAGAGGTGCACTAAAGTATTTAATTTTTCCACAAAGTCATGTTTTAAAGTAATTTGACATTTTGTATTGTTCCAATATTGAGGGTACACCAAAGACATGGCCTCCAACAATTCATCTCGAGGAAATCGTTCTATTATCTATGTTGCTAGTGACTTTTCAATTTCTATCAAGGTGCATATCTTTGAAATGACAACATTGTCAAATAGGTCTCTTGACATAGGGCACTCTTTGGTGAGTCATCCTGTCTTGCCAATATAATGAAAAGGAACCATATGTGCATGCATTTCCATACATAGTATCCCTTTTTCATTAAACTTAAAAAACAATCATTATTTTCTATATCAATGATCGTAGTCCGATTTGTAAACCGTGGACATGCAAAAGACTCTAGCATTGTATACAAATTATCCAATGAAAGACATGCAAATTTTATTGCATTTGTGTATTCTGGAATATAGATTGTGCGACTCTGAGACATTTTCATGAGGACATCCATTTCATCTAGAATAGGAAAAATTCCAACCAATGTTAATAATGTCTCTATGTTAGTTAGTCAAAAGAGAATATATTGAGCTCTATCTACACTGAAACGATGTTCATACATCACCCCTACCATGGACTGGTACTCACTAATTAATCTTTGAGATGTTCCATTCAATGATATCCATCGTGTATCAACATCTTTTAATATCTTGTTTCCATTTGTAACACCATAAAAAAAAAATTGAAACTCTGAAAATCGTTTGGGACTACGAAAAAAGTATGCATAAGCCTATCGTACAATATATTCAACTTTTTAAACCAATTGAAACATGTTACTATTGTAAATGCAAGATTCATCTACGAGACATACAATGAATACTCAACATATACAATGAAGGTGATAGTTGTATTCTAACACAAAGGCCATTTCTTTATCCTTGCATTATTGATGCTCCATCTTCTCCAAAACATACCATATTTTTTGTGATCATTAAATGATCCATACCACCAATTTCCTTCAAAATATTAATAACAAGTTCATAAATATTTTCAGTTGTAGAATTCTCCCTCATTTTATGAATCCCAAGTAGATAGGAATGTATAATATGGTCATTAACCATATAAATACTCATGCAGATCCATGAAGTATTATCAATAGCTGTAACCTCATCCAAATACAATGAAAAAAACCTAGAATTTGCAATCTTCTCTTTCATATCATCACTTTCTACTTGAGCTATATATTTTGTCCATTCCCAATCACTCATTAAATACTAATGAGAAGATGGAAATTTTGACACTTGAAGAAAAGATAGATATTTCATGTAATATGGATAATTTTTCATACGATGAACTTTAGATAAGATATGAAATACAATGCTTAATTGACTTGTCTTGGATAAAAAGAAAATTCCATCATCTTTCCAAATAGAGATGTGATGGTTCCTCCACTTGCCTCAATTTTTTCCTTACTTATTAAATATTTATTATATTCATCTTCATATTTGACATGTCTACATTCCTCAAAAGATTTCCATTTGACAAAAGATTTATCCTTGCCATCTACAATTTTCTTTTCATACACCTTGTTTGCATGCTTCTCTATTGTATTTAACTTCATCTAAAATGTCATTGGCGTGCCAAGTTTCCAACTACATATATTTCATCTAACTTGTGGTTTCTCTTTCTCATTTTTTAGAGGTATTGGTTCAATAAATGAAAATTTTGAGACCCAATGTGGTTGGAATTATCTCCCTATGTCCTATTGGAATTTTTTGCTTTTCCATGAATTGATTGTATTCTCTTCCGATGAAATATTTTTGACATTTTTATTGCCATTTTCTGCTGAAAATCCATTTATTTCACTTTGATCATTAGATGAACCTATTCCCTCGTGTATTATTTGGATATTAGATGCATTCTCACAAGAGTTGACATCTCTTTCAGTGATAATTTGCTCAAAAGAGATCGAAGCATGAAGAGAATGTGGATCCTTGGATTGAGGTCTTTGAAAGTATGATGATAGATAATTTTGTCTTGATTTTTTCTTCCCATGATCGATGTTTGACATATCAATAAATATTCCACAATTGAAATTTAAAATCGATGTAGAAACCAAAAGTGAAACCAGCATGAGAAATAATATAAAATTAGTAAAATTCCTACTAAGTATATAACATTTGTATGTATTTATAGTAACAAAGAAAACACAAACATAATTGCACCATGATTTTCTTAAAATAGATATTAAGATCATGGTATTAAATATGTAAATGTTCTAACTATTACAAGTAACATCACAAATATGATTGGGGAACTAAACATTAAGTTGCACAATTGTTTGGAATCACAGTTTTGGGCATATTTTATATTGTTTAGGAGTGAAGTATAGTCAATGAAAGACAACATCTTTTATGTCTTGGGCCAATAAGTATGCAATGAGAATACTTCATTATTTTTTAGGAGTGAAGTATGGTAGATGGAAGACAATGTCAAATATCCCTCAAGCGAAGGATGCAATAGAAATATGTCATATGAACATAAGAGACATATAATACCCAAGGTAAGGACAATGGAGCTACAAATAGTGAAGAAGAAAAGAAATAAGTGACATGGAAGAGTTGCTTCAACAAGCAAAACCAGAGACTTAAGTTCAAATCCTACTTGTGACATGTTTTCCCTTCGTGATATGATTGGGGTTGGAAAGGATCCAACAATCTCACTCTCACTTAAGTACTTGAGAGTGGAACGAGATGTTTCCACACATTTAAAATCCCAAGGGTTATCTCAACTATTTGTTTCCATTGTTGTTGGGCATTTCCCTATGAGGTTTTTCTTGAAAAAAATGCATTAGGGATTAATTTGAAATAATCATATTAATTGTATGTAAATTTAGGCCTAAATTTGTGAAATCGTGCCTTAAATTTGATTACGTAAAGGCAAATAAGACTTTCAAATCCATCAATCTAACTCTAACAAGGTCCAAAGGGAATATTTATCATATGAAAAATATTTAAATAATACCTTTAATGTGATTAAATGGATTCAAAATGGACTAAATATACTTAATAGAACTTAATTATCCATAAACCACAAGATTAGGGATTTAGGTTTATATAACCCATTTATTATTAAATAAGTGTTATAAACCAAATGGTATATCATATGATCACTAAAGGCACCTAAACATACCAATGAGGATTAATAACAATAAGCAACCGGGTTGAGAGAAAACATATAGTATACATTGATACCTTCTTCCAAAACTGAAGCCACAATAAAGAAGCTCACTAGAGTTGATACTAGAATTATAGGAGTCATCTAAACTATTGAAGTTCTAGGTGCACAATAAACAATATTTTATTGAAGTTTCCCACACCTGCAGGGTTCACCATTTGAACAGATCGGTTTCTTAGGAAGTTGAATTTCTCACTAGAGTTTCTTGCCATTGCAAGGTTCATAATTGAGTAAGGGTTTCTCAAGAAGTGATAAAATATACATCTATATAGGTAAGTTTAATTAGAAAACAACAAAACTCACACAAAATCTATCCAAAATGGTGGTGGGGTTCAACAAAAGCAAACCCCATAGAGGCCTCAAGGCTCTATAACAATCTAGAAGTGGTAGAAATATTCCAACAATATAATTGGATAGATTATTTCAACAGATTGTATGAGTACGATGACAATATAGCTATGGACATTTCCATAAAATTCCACCACATTAGATATCAAGAATAATCCACTTCAATGAAGGGGTTGTATATTTAGGTGAATGAACTTGTGATAATTAGAGTTTCAAGGTTACCAATAGGGATACCCTATAACAATGAGGACAACATGCCAACTATGGATGCTAAGAAGTTATTCCTCCTTAGCTAGTATGACGAAGTGGAAGAAAACAAGAATGGGGTAAAAAGGGACAGACTACCTAAACCATGGGATGAGGTATCATAACACCTCCTGAAATACATCACTTATGAAGGTAGATTAAGTATGGTATATTCTTACCGTTTTATATATCACATTCTTACCATTTCATATTTCTCATATTCTTATTATGACCATCTTATCTCCTCAATAAGAATTGCAAATGCCACTAAATCATATATTTTGAATCAAGAAAAATCTAATCCTTTTCTATGAAATTTGTGAAAAACCTTGACCCCTTTGCAAACAAACATTAGTAGAATTCATGGGAATAAGTGTGAATCACAAAGATCCTATTATAACTATTATCCAAAATTTAGACTCATCTTAGATCTCTACTTAGTGTCATTAACAAACTAGGCATGCATGAAGACATATTTGCACATGTGGTTGCAAAAGAAGGCCAAATTCATCTTGTAGAAGAATATGTATATGATGTTCTAGAATAATGATTTGATTGTGTTTCTTTTTTTTAGTTGATTCTTGTTAATCTAAGATGACATTATATATTTATTGGACTTGTTTTGTTCCTCGAGCACTAATGTTGGTCATGAGGATGTGCTATAGAACCTTATAGGTTACTACAAATCCCTTTAAGACACCAAAAAACCCAACAATAGGGTGAAAAACATAACATTCATAAAGTGATGAAGATGTTAAGCTATAGTACCATGAAAATGACTATTTTCCAATATTACTAGAGAATGTGGTTTTGTCTCTTTTTAGAATGTTCATGGAATGATTGACAAGTGGAAAATATACGAAACAAACATGCTCCTAGATTCTAGCATCAATTATCATCTTGTCTTCCTAAGACTAGAGAAAAGACAAAGATTGTGAAATCAACCAAAGAATATTTTATTTTCAAATAGGTTCAATTTAATCATTCTCTTATTATATTGTTATCATTTGTTGGACTGGATTCTATACTTATGTAATGGCTTTTTTTATATCTTTAGTCTATATATGCTATTTTCATTTTTATTCAATGGGATAATTAGTGTTGTAATAGAGAAATTCTTCGTATTTTTTTGGGACAACAACTATGTTCTAATAAAAACAATTTCACTTCCTTTCATTTTGGTGTATTATTTATAAGTATGTGATTAATTTCATATGTGTATCTAGTGTGTTGTAGTTAGTCTTAAGGGATCTATCATATCTACTATGTTGAGGAAAGGCCCACTCAAACATACTAGCAACACAATTGAGTCTCTCCTTTCCTTTATTTATGGTAATAGATGTAGTCTGCGTGTATGTGTTTCTCACATGTTTCTAGAATTTATTCTATTTAATCATAAGATTCAATTGGAGTTTATTATGGTTTGAATTTTCTTGAACAATTAATATTTGTTTTTTTTTCCAAGGAAAAAAATGTAACTCTTTCCTTCTCTTTGTCATGAAGTTTCTTTGGTGCATAGCTCTACTCTTTCATTATCTTTTTGACATGCAATAGCTACCGAAAACAATCTAGGGAAATGATCAATGCCCTTTCATTCTCCATCTTGGTTAACCCCTCCAAAAAATACCTCTCCCATGGCTACACCTTCTCCTATGGTTACCATCTTCCCACCCCCCACTAGTCAATATTTCACATTCCATAAGTCATTTTCTCATAGCATAATAGATTTCCATGCTTTCTAGTGTCCCCACTCTACCAAGACCTTATTCTCAAACCCTAACACACAACATTCCCCTCTAGATATTTTCATAAAAGTGGAAAACCTTACTAAACATGATCCAAATATTTTTTTGATGACACATCTAGCATCTCCCACTTATCCCATGCTCTTTACTTAGAATTTCCATATTAAGTATCATCTCACTAAACTCATCATGGAAAACAATAACCAAAAGAATATGGTCTCTACAACCCTTGTCAAATCATTGGATTTTCTAGCAACTCCCAACCCATAGCCATAATGTCTCGGTTGGGTGAATGAGAGCACTCAAACCATCTTTGTGACCTAGAAATGTAATATCACCTTAACCATTGGCCCTCATTTTTTAGACACTACTATGTGATATTACTCTATTAGATTGCATCAACTTATTGCTTTGGATATCTTACCAATAGTAGTTCTCTACTACATATACTTCTCACACCAACACACACACACACACACTAATAATGGTCAACACTTCCATTTCCAATAATACATCGCTTCCTATCTATAAAGTACATCTATCAATGATGCACTTCAATCCTCCTTTTATAAATGTTTACATATATGTATTATCTAAGAAGATAAGCCTGATTAAACCTCTTCACCCCCCACATCACTAGAATTTGTCATATCTGAATATTAGGATGCTTTTATTGAACCAACCACTTTACCACCTCGATGACATATCGAGCATACCATGGACCTTTTGCTTGGTGTTTCTCTTCTGAATACCCAACCCTATCATGCTACCCCTACAAAGACAACTACGATTGACAAAAAAAATCCAAATACAATTTCAAGGAGGAAAATGTTTCCCTAGCCCCTCACCTTATGAATCATCTGCATTTATTATCCTTAATAAAGAAACCCATGAATGGTAGAAAGTCACTAACTATATATTTCTCAATAAGGTGACTATTGTGTATAACACTTGGCATACATAGCAGGCCCAATGAGATGTTGTGTATGCCAAGTGGCATACAAAAAAACCCATTAGGCATGCTTTGTATGTCAATTGGCATACATAATAACCCAATGTGAGGAGAAACAATAATATTCTTCATGAAAATAGTGTAATGTGGGTGATGAAATTAATACACAAGCTTGTCTAGAAGAGTAGTCCTGGGTAATAACATTGACCTTATAGAGGGATAAGGTTTTAAGTTTGGATTTTACACGAGGCTATGGATTCCTTTCTCTGATTGGAACTATGGTTCCATGAAATAATGTCTATTTTAGATTTGGAGCCACAACCAATGTAGATACATGCATGCTCGATTTGGAAGTAGGAGATATTTTTGAATTTGTTTTCAATGAATCACTAAACATACTGAGGGAAATTTATGCTTTCCTAGTGCAATGTAATCCTAGAAAAGGGCCCTTATGTATGTTGTTGTGTATTCCAAGTGGAATACACAACAGGACCAATGGGATGTTGGGTTGTTGTGCAATGGGATGTTGTGTATGCCAAGTGTCTTACACAACATGCCCAATGGGATCATGGGTTGTTGTGTATTCCAAGTGGAATAGATAGCAACACAATGGGTTGTTGTGTATGCCAAGTGGCATTCACAATAATCCCAATGGGCATGTTGTGTATGCCACTTGGCATACACAACATCCCATTGGGCTCGTTGTTTATGCCACTTGGCATACACAACATCCCATTGGGCATGTTCTGTATGCCACTTGGCATACACATCAACCCATTACAAATCATCCCAACATCCCATTGGGCATGTTGTGTATGCCACTTGGAATACACAACAACCCATTGGTCCTGCTGTGTATGCCACTTGGCATATACAACAACCCATTGGTCCTGCTATGTATGCCACTTGGTATACACAAAAACACAATGGGATTTTCTGTATGCCAAGTAGCATACAAAGACACCCATTGGGCTTGTTGTGTTTTTCACTTGGCATACACAACAAGCCCAATGGGATGCTATGTGTGCCAAAATTAATGCCAAAATCAACATCCAAATCTTCAAGATTAGTATTTTATGCCAATTTCAATTCAAATCTTGATTTGGACATAGTTCGTAATATTGAAAGTTTGCATTCAATCATTTAGAGCCTGAAATACGTTAAACCATTAATAAAGGATATGATCAAAATAGGGGTGGGATTCTATTTGAACATTGATTGTGTTTGACACCCAAACTAGATATTGAAGCTAGAATGTTGACCCATTACACTAAGAATTGAAACCATAATAGATTCAAATGATATTCCCCTTTTAGAAGACCTTAATTTTTATTCCAAAATCATAATTTTTTATGTTCTTCTAATGGGTGGCATGCATGACCTTTGTATGTACTTCCTAAGAGAAATAATCCAAAATATAAAGAAAAGAAAAAGAAATTCATGGAAAAGATTCCATCAACATAAATAAATCTTAAAGATCCAAAGAGGACCAATTTAATCAAACCCTTCCAATTACATAGGACTATCTATGTACCCTTAATAAGGTGACCTTTTTAAATCTATTAGAGAAGAGAGGTATCCCCCTCTACCCATACTAATTGATCCAACTTATGAGGAGAAAAAGGATACTAATGTGTACTCCAACATTTGAAGGTCACACCTGCATAATGTGGCTACAAGGCCTATTGTCTTTCCATGTGAAGAGATGATTAAATGGATCAATGATCTTGTTAATTTGGGAAATACAAAGTTTACAATGATCACGGTAGGTGTATTACATATTTCTAGCCTATAAATTTGGAGATGTAGTATACATTTTCAAAGCCAGAAGTATCTATAGCCATAGATTGGCTGGAAGAGTTTGACAGGTCAACTATTTATCAAAACATAATGAGTAAATGGTGGATCAAAGGTAAACAATTTAAGTGTCAAAGTACTGGAATTTATCCCTTTGTTAACCTAAGACAAATTAAATTTTCATTGTTTCCCTATTGAGCAATTTATTTAGAGAAGGATGCGACCCACTTCAAGGAAGTTTGAGTGCTTCTTATGTACATAGCAGACCAAATGGGATGTTGTGTATGCCACTTGGCATACACAACAACCCAATGGGTATGTTCTGTATGCCACTTGGCATACAAAACAACCCATTTGTGCACCTGTGTATGTCAAGTGGCATACATAGCAGGACAAATGGGTTTTTGTGTATACCAAGTGGCATACAAAACATGTCAATATGCATGCATTGTATTCCACTTGGCATGCACAACAGGCCCAATGGGATGCTATGTGTGCCAAAATTAATGCCAAAATCAACATCCAAAGCTTTAAGATTAGTTTTGTATCCCTATTTCAATCTAAATCTTGATTTGGACATAGTTTGTAACATTAAAAGTTTTCATTCAATCATTTATAGGAGCCTGAAATATGTTAAACCATTAATGAAGTATATGATCAAAATAGGGGTGGGCTTCTATTTGAACTTTGATTGTGTTTGACACCCAAACTAGATCTTTAAGCGATAATGTTGACCCATTACACTAAGAATTGAAACCATAATAGATTCAAATGATATTCCCCTTTTAGAAGACCTTAGTTTTTATGTTCTTTTGATGGGTGACATGCATGACTTTATATGTACCTCCTAAGAGAAATAATACAAAATCTAAAGAAAATAAAAATAAATTCATGGAAGAGATTCCATCAACAGAAATAAATCTGAAAGATCCAAAGAGGAACAATTTAATCAAACCCTTCCAATTACATAGGACTGTCTATGTACCCTTAATAAGGTGACCTTTTTCAATATTTTAGAGAAGAGAGGTATCCCCCTCTACCCATAATAATTGATCCAACTGATGAGGATAGAAAGGATACTAATGTGTACTCCAACATTACAAGGTCACACCTGCATAATGTGGCTACAAGACCTATTGTCTTTCCATGTGAAGAGATGATTAAATGGATCAATGATCATGTCAATTTGGAAAAAAAAAGTTTTCAATGATTAGGGTAGGTGCATTGCATCTTTCCATCCTGGAAATTTGGAGATTTATTATACATTTTCAAAGCCAGAAGTATCTATGACCATGGATTGGATGGAAGAGTTTGACAGGTCAAATATTTATCAAAAAGTAATGAATAAATGGTGGATCAAAGGTAAACAATTTAAGTCTCCAAGTACTAGAATTTATCCCTTTGTTAACCTAAGACAAATTACATTTGTCTTGTGTCCCTACTGATCAATTTATTTAGAGAAGGATGTGACCCACTTCAAGGAAGGTTGATTGCTTCTTATGTACATAAAAGGCCCAATGGGATTCTGTGTATGCCAAGTGGCATACATATCATCCCCATTGGGCCTATTATGTATGCCATTTGACATACACAACATGCCCAATGGGATTCTATGTGTGCCAAAATTAATTCTAAAATCAACATCCAAAGCTTCAAGATTAGTTTTTTATGCCAATTTCAATTTAGATCTTGATTTAGACATAGTTTGTAACATTGAAAGTTTGCATTCAATCATTTAGAGACTGAAATATGTTAAACCATTAATAAAGGATATGATCGAAATAGGGGTGGGATTCTATTTGAACTTTCATTGTGTTTGACACCCAAACTAGATCTTGAATCCAAAATGTTGACCCATTACGCTAAGAATTGACACCATAATAGATTCAAATGATATTCCCCTTTTAGAAGACCTTATTTTTTATTCTAACATTGTTATTTTTTTATGTTCTTCTAATGGGTGACATGCATGACTTTGTATGTACCTCCTAAGAGAAATAATCCAAAATCTAAAGAAAAGAAAAAGAAATTCATGGATGATATTCCATCAACAGAAATAAATCCCAAAGAGGACAAATTTAATCAAACCTTTCCAATTACATAGGACTATCTATGTACCCTTAATAAGGTGACATTTTTCAATATTTTAGAGAAGAGAGGTATCCCCCTCTACCCATACTAATTGATCCAACTGATGAGGATAAAAAGGATACTAATGCGTATTCCAACAATCAAAGGTCAAACTTGCATAATGTGGCTACAAGACCTATTGTCTTTCCATGTGAAGAGATGATTAAATGGATCAATGATCATGTTAATTTGGAAAATAAAAAGTTTCCAATGATTAGGGTAGGTGCATTACATCTTTCCATCTTGGAAATTCGGAGATGTATTATACATTTTCAAAGCTATAAGTATTTATGACCATATATTGGCTAGAAGAGTTTGATAGGTCAAATACTTATCAAAAAGTAATGAGTAAATGGTGGATCAAAGGTAAACAATTTAAGTCTCAAAGTACTTGAATTTATCCCTTTGTTAACCTAAGACAACTTAAATTTGTGTTGTGTACCTATTGAGCAATTTATTTAGAGAAGGATGTGACCCACTTCAAGGAAGTTTGAGTGCTTCTTATGTACACTATTGTAAATAAGATATCAAAATTCAATTGTGTTGTTATTCTTTCTCACATTATGATGCAAGAATGGCCCGAGTTAGATTTCAATATCCTATATCTTATTTCTCATTCTCAATTGTTCATGTATTCATACCTTTTGGAAATCATATGTGTTAATAACCCTTTCCTAGGGATAGGATGGGCTTGGAACATATAAACAATGCCAATATAAGTAAACTTCGAAGATCTATGGGAACACAAATAAATGAAATAGTATGTCAGAATTTGTGACTACTTCTTCTTCACCCTATTATATGAATTGATATTTTTCAAACCAACACCAAGATTATCTAAGGAAGTCGTGCACATTATAAGAATGATAGGATATTGGTATGTGAATGAATAAAGCAACTACCTTAGGATCCATGAAGCAACTAAGGCTCCTCATTTATTGCATAGATTTGTGCCACATAGGTTGGTTCTTAGAGAGGCGACTTATCATGCCATTATTCATGGTTTCAATGCTTTTTTAATAAAGTATTAAAATACATTGTGTCCAACTTATCCATTATATATAGGATTGTATGGGATAAACAATTTTACCTTTGAAAAATCAGAAGCCAAAGAAACTCTTGAGTATAATTTTGTAGATGAAAGGTTTAGAAGGCATGATCTTGAAAAATTGGTATCCTCCCATGTAGCTCATATAAACATTTATTAGCCATATAATCGCCAATAATGGGAGGAGGAAGAGGTGAATAAAAGAGCACAATATTTTAACGAGGTGTGAAATTGAGGAAACAAAGTGGAGGAAATTGAGAGGTAGAGGTTGCTACAATAACCATATCAAATGATGAAGATAATTTTCTATGTTGAAAGAGGGTACAACTAGATGGAAAAAACACGATTAAAACACCTTAATGTGCACAAAATAGTGTTAGAAAAACAGGACCGCGGAGCAATAAAATAAAACAAATGCAGAAACAAAACACAGAAGACACACAATACAAGAGAGACACAGATTTACGTGGTTCACCCAGTGTGGGCTACGTCCACTAGAGAAATTGCCAGGTCCTT
>ML780519.1:219877-243861 GCA_009831015.1 Picea engelmannii | reverse complement strand
AGTCCACCAACCTTTGAAGTAACATACTAACGCCTAAAACTAGTCTTCGATATCAATGCTAAAAAAATATGAGCATAGAAGACAACTTGGAGTTCTGATAAAAGGAAAATCCAAGAAAACTAAAACTTGTTAAGTATTGAGCAAGATCTAAACTATTTATTGAGCGAAATTGCTCAAAATTTTTAAAATCAAGCAACAACTCATATTTTCATGTAAAATAAGTCAAAGACTTGAAAAAAAAACTACATGTAGCATGTTCAAATTTGAAAAGCAACGATTTAGATTTCCGATCAAAATAAAACCAAGACATGAAACAATTTTAAGTATCATCT
Source organism: Picea engelmannii (assembly GCA_009831015.1). Taxonomy (NCBI): domain Eukaryota; kingdom Viridiplantae; phylum Streptophyta; class Pinopsida; order Pinales; family Pinaceae; genus Picea; species Picea engelmannii. The sequence continues at coordinate 243,529 of ML780519.1, read as the reverse complement.
TATGTTGTGTTTGAAGTGGTTCCAATGGGGTTTTGTTTCCATCATGTCTGAGGTCGCATCGTCGAACCCAAGATAAGACAAGGACTGCATGTATAACCAATGAAATGCAAGCATCACAATAAAAACTGAAATCAAGGATAGTAATCCCATGCATTCAATGAGCCTCTCTTGTGGACTATTAAATTACCATACCGTATGATACAATGTTCTAAAAATTTTAAAAATCTAGTAACTTAGAGTCTTAAGAAAAGGGCCAAAACAAATAAATATTAATAAGTCTCATATTCTTAAAGACTAATTCTCAAAAGTTGAAAAGTAGATAGTAGCTCAGATTTTCTAACAAAGGAATTTGTCCAAGATGTGAAGAAAGTAAAATAATTTCGAGCTTGAAGTTATTTTGGGATGCCCCACTTAGAGAGGCATTGTTACCTGATATCTTGTGACTGATTTGAAGAGCACAACAGAGCTTGAGAATCTCTAGGTAACAGGAAATGAAAACTTAGGAGTCATGAATAGCTCATAATTGTCCTTCAAAATTTTGTAAGAATCTAAAAGTTGCAAAACGTGTGTGCCTCTGGCCCTCTACAGTCTTGATCAAGGATTTGATGAAAGTTGAATAATGAGTGCAAAATTATATTTGAGATCATGCATTGTTGAACCATTTCCAATCCTCTTTCCCATAATTTATAAATTCTCAACTGTTGTTCCCATAAAACATATAAGGAAATACATGGCCCATGGATTATGAGACAAAATTGAAAATGTAGAGGAACCCAAAATCGATGGGCATTGAGAGAAATTGTTCCCTCTAGAAAAGATATGAAATATATGGGAGAAATCAGTGCCGAAAATATTCATTCATGCCATGTATTGTGGGACAAAATTGGAAATGCGTGGGAACCCAAAATCGATGGGCATAGCATGAAATTGTTCCCTCTAGAAAAGCTACAAAATATGTGGGAGAAATTGGTGCTGAAAAGATTAATTCAAGGAGATGTTGGTGAATTGGTTGCCATAGAGCCCTAATTTGAGGATATGCAGGAGAAATAACTCCAAACACACTCAGGTTTAGAAAATATGGGCGATGCATTCACCAAAATTCTAGATTCTAAAAAACTCAGGGCGAATTGTTAATTTGTTCATGAAATTGAGAGGGTGAACTCTCTTGCCACTGATTTTCTTACTATTTTTTAGGGGATGAATTAGCTGCCATATCTATATTTTATTTAATATATGGGCTAATGATTCTAATTTTTTTAATAACTGGGTCAATGAAAAATCGCCCCTTCAAAAATTGGAACCCTGAAATTTCACCCATGGGAGAAATTTTTCACCTAAAATCATCTATGCTCAAGGGAGTCCTTATTTGACCCCATGTGCCCCAAAAAATATAGTAGGCACTAGTATTCTCCCATATAGTCAATCTTAGATCCAAATTTCACCTTTTTTTATTTATGTTTTAGGGTAAATATAGGGTTTTATAATAGCTAACATACATTTCCAACCATAAAAAAAAACCTAGACATCTTGGTATTCGTGTAGTATTTAACCTAAAAAAATCATTTTATTGTCATTAATTACCTTGCTGATTTATATTACAACCATATTAGGGCTAGATGTCTTGGTATTTTTGGATATTACATGCTCTTTAATTTTTAGAATTAGCTAGTTGTATAAACCCTTGTTTTATCCCTAATTTCTACTTGTTTAATACCTACTCAAAGGGATAAAGTTGATTGTTGTTGTAACTAGTTTATTTTTTTAATTCTCATATTTTATATAAGTTTTATAATAGCCACTAGTAAGTTTTATATTTGTAGTGTTTGGGGATCATTTTGTTTTGGATAATAACTTGATAAACCCCCTAAATCAGCCTTAAAGTAAATAAAATCCAAATCTAGAATTTACCTTGAGTAACCACCTAATCCATAATTTGCTTGATATATTTAATTGGTGGTAAATTGGGTAGCTACATAGGATACCTTATACTTGATTATGTCTTGCCTTAGGAAACCTAGAGTTTACTAGGGAAACCTCCCTTGTGTTGGATCCATTCTTCACTAAAACGAGGGAAGTTGTTGTCTAAGGGGTAGTGGAAACACTTCTAATGTTCCACTCATTTTGTACCTTGTGAATTATTTTCATTTGGGTGCAAGATTGTGTGATAACAATCCTAACATTCAAGTAAATTACGGATTTGTTTTTTAAGGTCCTAATGTTCAAGTTGAATCAAATTACATATTTGTTTTTTCATTCCTAGCTTTCTCAATACATTTCATTCTAGCAACTAGATTCTTTCTGACTACTAGAAATTAATATCACCAATTGCATGAACAAAATACTTGTTTTTTGAGTCTCAATTAAATGTGAGGACTTTTTTCTTTACAACTCTCCCTATGTATAATAGTTCCACCTTTTGATCCGCAAAAACAAGGGGACCATTGACCAAATATCAACTTCTTAGTTGACCTCTCTCAGCCCTACCTTCTCCTCCATGTTAGACAAATTTACCTTAGATGTAAATATTATGATGTCTGGAAGGAAATTTGTCCTTCATATCCATAGTTTGAACGCATAACCACAACATTAAAACAACTAGTTATTCTCAATCAGGTATCATTTTTTATCACACTAGTTTACAAACTGATTTAATTGTATGTGTTAGTTGGTGTTGCTCACAAGCTTGTTCTGAAATATCTTTATTCCTCACATGAAGGATAATTTGGAGTGCACAAGACTCTTTGACATGTTTAGAGGTTTTAATATTGGTTGATCATGTAGAAGGGTGTTCATGATTACAACCTTGATGTTATACATGCAACCAACCCCATCCTTCCAATTAGAATATCAGTTTGTATTATCCTCTTGCATTCTCAACCATGGAAATCCATTTCTATAGATTTTTTTAGTAGCTTGCCCATGACCCAATGTGTACATGATTATAAGTTTCTAGTAATGTGTTTTTTTTCTTAAATGAAAAAAAAGATTTGTATTCAATGTAGTAAAAGAATAAATAACCATAAAGTTGTATAGCTATTATTAAAATACATATAAACATGTGTTCAAATGTTATTGACCACCATATTCAACCAAGACCCCTAATTCCTTGGCCATTTTTAGCAACTACGGAAAACATTTAACTATCAGTTATGATTCTTCACTAATTGTCATCTTAAGATCAATGGTCATATTAAAGTGAGCATTGATGCGATCATGTTATTCACAGACATGGTGATCCGAAAATCCTTAGACACCATTGATTGATTCACATATATACATGAAGTATCTAACTTGATCCAAAATAATTTACTAGTTGTATTGGGGTGGTTTGCAGAATTATGATGATGTTCTTTTTACCCAAAAACTCATAAATTGAAGATTAGCTTGCTTCATGATAGTGATATGACACAATAGAAAATAAATGAACTCAAAGTACATGCTTTTGTTTCAACTTTAAGTTCCTTTCAAACCAAAGAAAATTGCCTTCTCCATCTCAAATACCAAAAAATTACATGTAAAATACCTAACATATTCCAATTTATGGATGCTCTTAATTTCTGTCACTCAAAAAAAGAAAATAACCTCACCATTGAAATCCTTGCGAATTTCTGAGAATTTTGACTATAAAGTCGAAAAAATTCCAAACTAGCTCAATTTCACACTCTCCGGCACACAAAACAATGCATTAAATGCCCATTAATGACAAATTGAGAAAATGGTTTTAAAAATTACCTAAAATCACAAAAAATCCCTAAAATCCATGATCCTTGTGAAAAATCATGAAAAATGAGTATAAACATGCCTAGGTGTTGTCAATATACCTCATGGCACACTTTACAAGACAACATTAAACTTATCTTGTACTTGCATGTACTTAAATGCATCAGTACTACCTCGAGATTCATGCCTTGTCTCGGAATCTGTTTGCCTCGATATATATGCATTCTTAGGATCTATGCATAGGGATGTGTGCAAACCTCGTACTTTTTGCCAATATATAGGCTCGGTCCTAAAACCGTACCCACACTTAATGGCAACTTAATAGTAAAAATAATGGGAATCTTGTTAAATATGGGTTTGTTGGCCCAATGGTCGGGCCTCCAGATTATATCTTGGAGGTTTCAGGTTCGATCGACTTCCATGGCATATTCATTGGTTTTGTTGGTTAATATATGGTTCCATATACTATATATATTATATGGTTTTAAACCATATATACGTTGGTATATTTAAGATGGCCCCCGCACGGATATAGATATGGGTTATATGATACAACATAAAACCATAAACTAGGGGTTGAGGTCTAGGCTCTCGGCCCCTTTTAAACCCCATATGATACATTACATAAACTTAAATATAATGTTTACCACATGTATGTTAAGTCATTTGCTATAGCGCATTGGTAGTGGTGGGTATGTTAAGTCTTGGACGGTTATGGAGGTCACAGGTTTGACCCTTGTCGACTCCATAAATTTTACAGGAACTATACCAATATTGGCCAATGAGAGGTTGCCACGTGGTGGCCTCTCATTGGCTCGTACATGCCATGTGTCGGTGTATAACTAGACCTCTTGAAGGTACGACTGCCTAGTCAGCTGTTGACGAACTTTGCCACGTAACTTACCCACTAATCATATGTCACGTCATCTATTGTATGAACATGTGCCACATGTCACCCTTGCAGTGGTGACACATGTCACCTCATTTTTCCCTTTGACCTTTTACTTTTACATGTTTGACCCAAACTTTGACTGCTTATAAATTTTGCATACAAACTTCATTTGACTTGTCATTTGCACTATTGGAAATTTGACGACGATCTATACACAATGATGTCATTTTTGGGATGATTTGAGACAGTTTAATTTTGAGCATTTATGGATCCCCTGGGACCTTTGTGAGCATTCCATATCCTCATGGACCTCTGTGAGCGTTCTATAGATCCTCCTAGATCACCTAGTGTGTTTAATATAGCATGCACTCCAGTTCTTATATAATTAGTACTTACCAGTGTCTTTTTTACCATGTGCAGTGAAGGGTAGTGAAATTTTGAATATTCAAGGTGAGATGTTGGCGCCATTATTTTTACTAAGTATCGTTGTGTAAAGGCACCAATGTGTAAATATTATTTAGAGCCCTGGTGTGTATAATAAAAGTAAGGCACTAGTGCGTACATTATTTTTAGTGCCCTGGTGTATATTTTAAACATGAGCACCATACAATTTTGAAACCATAAATATTATTGTATGTTATATTGTTGGTGCAGACCCCCTTCCCTCCAAAGGGATGCTCGACCTCCCGGTCTTGGATGGTTTGGATTACTGAGTCGGAGCGACTCTTCAGGTCCCTGCGGGTACCCAAAAATACTATGCACACATGCACAAAAGCCCCTTTTTTCCCCTAAGTGACCACAGTTGTGACCATGGGTCAAACCCCTTCATGATTCAGACTTCGGGGATATCCTGAGCTCTGCCTTCGTGTTTTCCCGAAGCGCTCTTTTCCGAATCTTCGGGCTTCCGCCATGTGTCTCTTCGGATTTGTCGACTCCGCTATGGTTCAGGATTCACGACTTCATGAAACTCTAGGTTTCTTTCCCATGAACTTTCGGACTTTCGACTCCCAAGTTCCTTAATCCACTGCCACGTGCCCTTATCACGATCAACGACTAAGATCAAATTGCGACTTTGGACTTCGTGATTCTGCTTTCGCCAAACCTCCAAAGTTCTCGAACTCTGAAGTGTCGAAACTTCTTACGGCTATCCTCCCTGTATCTCTTTCAGATCTGATGATCTGGAATCGTTTGCCTCCCTCCGGAACAAATCTCGTCCACCAACTTTGATGGAAAATTTAGGAACATATCTCCTTGAAGATTTTCCAACACTCTCCCTCCTGAGCTTTACTTCTTTGACTTTCTCTTGTTCCTCTGAACACTCTCTTCAACACTTAGTCGAAATCCCGACCTGTGCACACCTTGCAACGGGTTCTCTTCCACAGTCGACTCCTCTGTGGATGACTTTGCACTTCTTGCAACTACTTACCAACAACTTTTGTCCTCTGTGACTGAAATCACACTACTCCTCCTTGAGCTTTCGAGTCTGAAAACTCTATCATGCACTCCTTGCAGATGTCGAAGCACTCCTTGCATACATAAGTTTCGTGCTACCTCTTCTGAGCTTCGAGTTGAAACTGACTTAGTCATGCACTCCTTGCGGACACTATGCACACCTTACACTCGCTCAAAGAAGATAAACAATTGAAACTTATTCACTTTCTATAGTGAGTCATGTGTTCAATGCTGTAAATGAATTCATGGATACAAGAACAAGAAATAATAGAGAATTGAAAATAAACAGAGAGTCTACCATTCGCTCATGCAGATAGACACAATAACAACACACATTGGGACAATATTCCTCTACTATATTCATTCAACTAAACTTTACATACATTCATACACTACTTCTTTGTAGCTCCCAGCTCTTGATTACAATGGCAATCTATACATTAGATTCAACAATGACCATGGCAACAACAACCCTATCTCTACAACAATACAAAGCTTTATACAAGGGGACTCTTTTTGAGTTCTTCCCTCCAACTACTTTATGCTATCCTATCAAAATAAAATCTTTCAACTACTTAACATTTATTACAATAAATATTGAGTCAGACAAATAAGAGCGGATGCTCCAAATATGTGCTGAAATCCTTCACATTAAAGAAAAATACATCCCCCCATTGATCTTACGCGATGGATTAGCCTCCGATCATTAAATATGTTCATAACTCAAAACCTTTTTTAGATATTACATTAATACACCAATCTTTGAAATTCAAAATATTTCAAAATGTGCGCTAGTGCGCCTAGCTATCTTCCATGCATTTTTTGTTGGCGATGCTCCTGCATCATACTCCTCTAGCTGAAAAATTCATGGTCTCTTGTCCATGAGATCCTGCACCAATCTTCCATGCTTCTGGATGTCTGCTTCACCAAACCAATTGGCATCTTCTACCAATCGTCCTTTCCACTTCACCAAATATTCAAAATACCTTCTCCTTCTGGTCTTCTTACCAACTCGTTGATCTATGAACTTTTCCATCTACAGCTTCTCTGCTACAGGCATGTGTTTCTCCCACTGGATCTTCCTTAACCCTTAGACTCTATCTTCCCTGTAATGATACAGGTCTGCAATGTTGAATATTGGGCGATATACCCACATCTTTTGGCAACTCTAATTCATAAGCATTCTCACCAAATCTCCTTAGGATTTTACACGGTCCTATGTTTTTCAGCTTTAGCTTATTGTATGTTCCCCGTGGAAATATTTCCTTCCTCAAATGTGATAGAAATTGGTCTCCAACTTCAAATTCAATCTTCCTCCTGTGTTGATCAGCTATGTGTGTGTATTCATCGTTGCTCTTCTTCAACTACTCCTTGATTTGATTATGAAGCTCATGCATTTATGCAACGAAGTCTTCGGCTCCAATGCTCCTAAATTCTCTCTTCTTTAGATCTATTAAATCCGACACTCCTCTCAGATTCATTCCATAAACTATTTGACACGGAATTTTCCCAGTGCTTCTGTTCATTGAGTCATTATATGAAAACTTGACATGTGCTAGAATATGATCCCACTGACTATGGTGATTAGTGACCAAACTCCTCAGCAAGTCTTCTAAGCTTCTATTCACCACTTTGGTCTATCCATCCATCTGTGGATGATATGCAGAACTAAAAGATAGCTTTGTCCCCAAATTTTTCCACAACGCCCTCTAGAAATGACCAACAAATTTGGTATCCCTGTCTGAAACTATACTCCTGGTCAATCTATGGAGTCTCACAACCTCTCTAAAAAACAAATTTGCAACATGTGTTCCATCACTAGTCTTCTAGCATGGGATAAAGTGTGCCATCTTCAAAAATCCATCCACCACCCCAAATATGGAATCACTTCCTCTTTGTGTCCTTGGAAATCCCAACACAAAATCCATGCTTATTGTATCCCAAGGCCTATTTACAATAAGAAATGACTGATACAAACCAGTGTTTTTCTTCTTCCCCTTGGCATACTGACAAATCTTACAATTGTTTACAAATCTCTTCACCTCTGCTCTCATACCTGGCCAATAATATGAACCGGTTAGTTGGGAAAATGTTTTGTCGTGGCCAAAATGTCTGGCTAGACCTCCGCTATGCTTTTCCTTCAGCAAATTCTCCCTCATATGCCTCTCTGAAATCTGGATCATTGTGGTACATTTCCTTAAGATGATAAAAACCCAAGGTTTCGACCTGAAATTCCCACAGAATCAAAATTCTCTTGCTCAATGCATCAACAACCTTGTTAGCATTACCAGAAATTTGTTTAATGACAAAAAGTGATTTTTTTTCAAAAATTCTATCCACTTGGCATGTCTCTGGTTTAATTTCTTCTATTTGGTTATGAATTGTAGAGCTTGATTATCGCTATACAAAACAAACTCCTTGGGTACGAGATAGTGCCTCCATTTCTTTAAGGCTTGGATTATGGCATATAACTCTTTGTCGTATGTGGAGTACTTCTTCTTGGCTTCGTTCAACTTCTCGCTGAAATATGCAACATGTCTGTTGTCTTGACTTAAGACCACTCCAATAGCATCTCCACTCAATAATCTTACTTGAAATGTCTTTCTGAAATCCGGTAAAACCATAATCGGTTGTTACGTTATTTTCTCCTTCAATATGTTGAAGCTCCTCTTAGCCTCTTCTATCCATTTGAAAGACTTCTGTCTTTTCTTCACTCTATCCATTATTTGAGCACTAATCCCACTAAAATTTCTGATGAACTTCCGATAGAAACTTGATAATCCATGGAAGCTTCTTACTTCAAAGATATTATTTGGTGACGACCACTCTCTGATTGCTTTCACCTTTTCGGGATCCATCTTCAATTCATTTGAAGAAATCACAAAACCCAAATATATGAGTTGTCTCCATGAAAGAGGATTTTTTCAAATTAATCAACAACTTCTCTTGCTGCAACCTCCTCATCACCAATGTCAAATGCCTCCAATGCTCCATCCTAGTCTTGCTAAAGAATAGTATATCATCCAGATATACAATCAAGAACTTGCCAATGAAATCTTTCAACACTTCATTCATCAGCCTCATAAAAGTACTCGGGGCATTCATTAAGCCGAAAGGCATAATGATGCAGGAGCATCATCAGCAGCAAGCGAGTGTGGGACAAATGCCATCGCATTTTGGCACATGTCAAAAAATGTTTGAAATGTTTTTGAAAGTTTGAGTGCGCAGACATTAATGTGACAAGTTTAGAGGTGTACTTACATATTGTAAACAGATCTTGAGCGATCCACTCTCATATGTAGGATGTAAAGGCATTTATGTGTAGTAATTGAAAGTAGGTAGTTTTAAATTCTAGATTAGACAGTTTTTAGGAGCTGGAGGGAAAATGACTATAGACACCCTCATCTTTCTTTTGTATCTCATAATCAATCAGAGATAGTATGAATTAAGAACATTAGCAAGAGAAGAAGTAGAGAGTTGTAGAGAAGAACCCAAGTATAGAAGTTCTGAATTAATATATGAAGCCTTGATTCAGACTCATGGTGTTATAATGCTTTATGTGTATACATGTTGAATAGTTTGCTTTTGTGGTTGTATTCTATCTGTTTTGCATTTATCATTATGTTTATGGTGAATGTATGATTTCATGATAAGTGTTTGAAGTCTGAGAGAGTAAGGGAATGAGTTTCAATTGTTTTTCTCTCTGAGTAAGAGTTCATGCAAGGAGTACAGTGAAATGTCTGCAAGGAGTGCATTGACAGGTGTTCATAGTTTATCTCTGAAAGCTCAAGAGGGATACCATTGTTCTCATTTTCCGTAGAAGTGCAAGTCAGGCACAAAAGCCGTGCAAGGTGTGCGTAGGCTGACTGAGACCTTAGAACTTATCAAGTTAATCTTGAGTGATTAAAGGACTGTTGTTGCAAAGTTGCACAGGGTCGGAAGTTTCAAATACTTGGGAGTAATTGAACGATTTGCCGCAAGGAGTGCGTGCAGAAGTCTTCTGAAGACTCGAAGTTGCAAGAAAGATCAAGAAGGATTAGCACCTTCAAAGTGTTCGGGAGAAGGAAGGGAGCTCAAGTCATCGTGCAGAGGTCCAGTCCAAGAGGAGGATTGTTGAGTCGATTTAGAGCCAGAGGTTATTGAAGAAGGAATTCAGACGGTTGGAATTCTCCGAGGAGAACCCCCGAAACAACAAGGACTGTAGGATCTACAAAAGTTGCAAGGTGGATAAGAGTCGACGAACCCATCAATTGGATATCAAGAATCAACGTAGACCGTTGATCGTGACCTATCGGAGTCATCGGATCATTTTGGGAATTCGGACTTCAGAAGTCTGGGTTGCAAGCCAAATCCTTGATGGATCAAGTTCCCGAAACGCAAAAGGAAGTTTCGTGTGTGGGAGCGAAGAGTGGTAAGTTTGAATTTTCGGAACTTCAGAGTTCGGGGTTTCGGAAGTCCCGAGAGAGAGAGATTAGGACACAGCATGGAAGAAAGCCTGAAATCCGGGATCGCAATGGAGTATTAATTGGCATTTCAACATTTCTGTCGACGAGGAGCAGAGCACTCCACATCGGGAACTCCGAAATTGCAAAGCGCGAAATAGCATGGAGGAGTGTTTCGACACTTCGATATTTCAGGATCCGGGATCTCGAGGAGACAACGATCGGGATAGAGATTTGTAAACTCCCGATTCGTGAAATCCTGGGAGAGGATATTATTTCAACATTTCAGAAATTCGGGTTCCGGGAGGTACAGGAGACAAAGAGTTTGAGATTTAGCATTTCGAACTCTCGGTATGCGAAATCTCATCGGCCGTTGGATCAAGAGGAGAATCACAACCGTTGATCTCCGGGGAGATGGAGTAGCAGCGTTTTAATACTTCGGGTTTCGGCATACCGGAAACCTCAAAGATAGGAGACAGGACATAGCGAAGGGGAAATCCCGAATTCACGATAAGAGAAAAGCCGAAATCGAAAGGAGAAGAAACCTAGTATTTCAGAATTCTGGGTTCAGATCGTGAAGAGGCAAGGCGATTGACACCAGGGTTTGCGAACTTGTGAAATCCAATATCCCGAAAAGGAAGAGGGGGATTATGCCGGTGAATGATCATGTGACAGAACTTTAAGGGACCTGTGACATATATTCAGTAGGGTGAATAAATTTCCTGAAGAGGGAATAGAAGAGAGCCAGTCAGACTCTTAAGGGACGAAAATGAAAGATCCTCCTATGCAGATTCTGACCTGCAAGTATCAGGGTCTGGGCTACATAAAAATCCATTCATACAACCCCTCATTTGTCTTGAATGTTTTTTTCCACTCATTACCTTCCCTCATTCTTATCTGGTGATACCCACTTTTCAAATATATATTTTAAAAATAGTTAGCTCCACTTAGGCAATCCATCAAGCCATCCATCCTTGGCAATGGAAATCTATATCTAATGGTGATCTTGTTTATGTCCCTTGAGTCTGTACACATTCTCCATCCTCCATCCTTCTTCAGACTCAATACAGTTGGCACTGCACATGGAATCAAGCTTTCTCTGACCAATCCTTTGTCTAACAGATCTTGAACCTGTCTTTTCACCTCCTCATTCTCTTGAGGTGTCAACCTGTATGTTTCTTTGTTTGGAAAGTTTTCTCCTAGTATCAAGTCAATGTGATGGTTGATACTTCTGATAGGCGGCAATCAGTTTGGCAACTCATCCACTACAATGTCAGCAAAATTCTCTAGCAGTTCTTGAACTTACTTGGGAAAATATTCCATTGAAGTGCTGGTAAGGATAACCTACGGCTTCCTCACTATAGAAAACTACATCTCCCATTCCTTCTTTACTTCGTTCAGGATTTCCTTCCCACTCATGAGAAGTATGCTCATGCTAGCTTCATCCTTCACCTTCTTCTCTTTAATTGGAAGTAACATGTATGTCCTACCATTCTTCTCTAAAGTGTAAGTATTTCTCCTCCCATCATGAATGACATTCCTATCGTACTTCCATGGTCTTCCCAAAAAAACATGACATACATCCATGGGAATCACGTCACACATAATTTCATCCTTATATCCTCCTATTTTAAATTCAACTAGGCATTGTTTAATGACTGTTACCTGATGACCCTTCTGCAACTATGAGACTTCATATGGCGTCGAGTGTGCAGTCATCTCTAGCTCTAGCTTCTCCATCATCTCCATGTATACTAAGTTGTTAGTGCTTCCACTGTCAATTATCACCTTGCAAACTCTTTCCTTCGTTTTGCAAGATGTCCTGAACAAATTGTTCCTTTGTGCTGGCTTTTTAGTATCTAGCTCTTGCTTCAAAAGAACCTTTTTCATCATCAAGTATTTCCCATCCTATGCACCTTCTACCTCAACATCTCACTTCTACACTTCTGAAATGTGAGCTTTTCCTCCTCATTTCTTCCTCTTGGGGAAATCCCAAGACATGTTCCATGTTTTTACACAGGCATAACACCTTACTTCTCCTCCTCTACCTCTTCCTCTTCCTCTGGGAAAAACGTTTCTACCACCAGTATGCCTTCCTTGGTAACTTGCTCCTCTCTCAGAGTGAATATGTGGTTTCTCGCCTCGTCTTTGGGCTTCTGTGCTTTATCCTGGGAAACTCCTTTTCCTTTGTTCAAACTTCGACCTCTATTGTGTTGACTCTGCTTCCTGGCCAACTTATCTTCTGCTTTCAGTGCAATTTGATATGCATCCTCTACTGTTCTGATTTTTGCCATGTTGATTTCATCCTGGATATCATATCTCAGGCCATTGATGTATCTGGAAACTTTCTCCTCGTCTCTCTCTTTATGTCCAGTCCTGATGTTCAATTTGTAGAACTCCTCTATGTACTCCTTCACAGTCATCCCTTTCTGTCTCAAGTTCTGCATCCTCCTGAACAGATTTATCTGGTAATCCTTGGGCATGAATTACTCCTTTAGCTTGGCTACCATTCAATCCCAACTCTTGATCTTTTGTTTTCCTTTGCTCCTCTTGTTGACCTGCAATTCATCCCACCATAGTGTTTCATGTCCCTTTAACCTAGTGACAACATGCCTCACCTTTTTCTCTTCCTCAACACCCTCATAGTCGAAATACTTGTCCATTGCTTGTATCCAATAAAGAAATTCTTTTGTGTCTAAATTTCCTTCATACAATGGGACGTTGATCTTCACTCTGGATCCCAATTTGACGACCTCTTTCAACAAGTGTTCTTCCACAGCATCCTCAGCTACAACTTCTTTGAATTCTACTTCTTCATTTTCTGCCTAGTTGACGTCTCCGGCATTAGGTGCTCTCCTCTGTGTTGTTTCCATGGGATCCAATCTTGCATGTAATTCTCTCATATCTATTTCCATAGCTCTGTTGGCTATGGGTGGCTCAACACATCTTCTAGGCGGCATTTTGTTGGCACTCCCGATACCTCTCGTCGATATCAGCCTGCTTCTCTTTCCACAGAAATCAATTATGTACTCACTCTAATACCACTCTAGCGCAAAACTCCTTCCCTCCAAAGGGTTGCTCGACCTCCTGGTCTTGGATCATTCATATTACTGATTCAGAGTGACTCTTCAGGTACCTATGGGTACCCAAAACTACTATGCACACACGCAAACAGGCCCCATTTTTCCCCTAAGTGACCATGGTTGTGACCGTGGGTCAAACCCCTTCACGATTCAGACTTCGAGGATATCCTGAGCTCTCCCTTCGAGTTTTCCCAAAGTGCTCTTTTCTGAATCTCCGATCTTGCATCGCGTGTCTCTTCGGATTTGTTGGCTTCGCTATGGTTCGGGTTTCATGACTTCACGAAACTCTAGGTTTCTCTCCCACGAAATTCTGGACTTCCAATTCTTGGGTTCCTTAATCCACTGCCACATTCCCTTCTCGTGATCAGTGGCTAAGATAAAATTGCGACTTTGGACTTTGCGATTCTGCTTCCATCAAACCTCCAAACTTCCCGAACTCTGAAGTGTCGAAACACCTTACTGCTATTCTCTACGTAGCTCTCTCATATCTGATGATCTAGAATAGTTTGCCTCCCTATGGAATGAATGTCGTCCACTAACTCTGATGAAAACTTTAGGGACCTTTATCCTTGAAGATTTTTCGTCGCTCTCCCTCCTGAGATTTACTTCTACGAATTTCTCTTTTTCCTCTGAACACTCTCTTCGACACTTAGTCAAAATTACGACCTATGCACACCTTGCAATGGGTTCTCTTCCACATTCGACTCCTCTATGGATGAATTCACACTCTTTCTGACTACTTACCAACAACTTTTTTCCTCTGTGACTGAAATCACACTACTCCTCCTTGAGCTTTCGTGTCTGAAAACTCTGTCATGCACTCCTTGCGGACGTCGATGCACTCCTTGCATACATAATTTTCACGCTACTTCTTCTGAGCTTCGAGTTGAAACTGACTCAGTCACGCACTCCTTGCGGACACTATGCACACCTTGTTGACATGTTTTCAGAAAGATGTGTGTTTGTCATTGATGGAAAATATCAAGATTAGTAGTGCAACGATGATCGCAATGACAAGTTCAACAAGTGATCATTGGATCCCATTCAGAATTCCCGATGACCGTCAGATATGAATCCAGACAAGAGGAGCACAAATATGGAGGACAGATCTTAGGCGTTAGATCTGAGCGTAGGGTCCGACCATTGTTGGATCCAGGAGAACCTGCACGTTCTTTAAAGTGCTAGAAGAAGCAGGCTTACAAAATCCTAAAACAGGAACATCGACAAAGACTCCATTTCGTAGTTTCGGATACCGGGAGTTGGAGGATTAAATATTCAAGACTCTTCATCACAGTAGTCCCGAAGTTGCAAAATGTGAAACGTCGAAATCCTGAAACAAGCACATCAACAAAGAGTTTTGCAGATTAGGAAATAACTCCATTTCAGAGTTTCATATACCTGGAATTGGAGGAGTAAAGAGTTGAGACTGTTCATCACAGGAGTCCCGAAGTCGCGAAATGCAAAACGCCGAAATCCCGAAACAGGCACATCAACAAAGAGTTTCGCAAACCGGGAAATAACTCCATTTCGGAGTTCCGGATACTGGGAGTTGGAGTGTCGAAACACTTCACCACAGGAATGCCGAAATGCTGAAATGTGAAAAAAATATTTTGGTGTAGGTTTTGGTTACCAGGAGTTGGAGTGTCGAAACACTTCACCATAGAAATCGAAAAATGCCGAAAGGGACTATTGTGAATCTCGAAGACTCGAAGGGAAAACGTCAAAATCCCGTCAGTCATTCGATTAGGAAATAAGGGATCAGATTATGAAGTTTTGTGGACCGTTGATCTGGATCCATTTCGGGGATCACAACTTGGAGAGTCGAGATGCTTTGCAACAGGAATTCACGATATGTGAAATTGCGAATTTCTGAAATATGAAATGTGAAAGACATTTTGTTCCTTGTAATCCAACGGTGTAGGTAAATTCGAATATGATCGGAGGGCTACTGTTTCACCTCATAGTTAATTGATCAATTATGATTCAGTTAGAAAAACTGATTCATGATTCTTGATCGGTTGGCGATTCAGTTGTTGAGGGATGTGTAAATAAAAGAAGATATGAGACGACTATGTATTGTTGGCTATTCTGACTGAAAAATATGTTGAATTGTAGAAAGGTAAAACTACAGTATGCGTAGTGTGAAGAAATTTCAGAGATAAGGAACAAAAGTTGAACAAAAGATAAAAGGTGAAGAGAGAAGAATGTGTACATATCAAAAAGCATGAGAAGGACAGAGAAAGAACAGATAGAAAGAGACAGCAAGTCAAGCCAAGTATGAACAAAGCAGAAGAATAGTGTAGCAGAGAAGAATGGTAGAACAATGAAGAAGTGGTAAGAACTGATTTATCTGTGTTGTTGGTTATTCAATCATTTATTTGTAATAAGGGTGGTAGGGAGGAATGTTGTCCTCAGAGGTTCAAGTGGGTGCTTGAACACAGGGAGTTGTAGCTTCCATCTAGTTGCAGCCAGAAAAACCAGGGTGGCAGGGTGGTGCAAAGGAGAACAGTTGTTCTTTGTTATACAGGTTGGTGCCTGTGTGACTGGAAGTTGGTGCTTCCATCCAGTAGATGTTGGAACACTTAGGGAGTTGTTGCTTCCTTCTAGTGGGTGCTAGAGAAACCAGAGAGTTGGTGCTCTCAAACAAGTTGGAGCTTGTAAAACAGAGGTAGTAGCCTCACATTAAGTTGGTTCTCAATTATAGATGATGTACAGAACTTAAAAGACTGCATATCATTTCGAAGAAGAAGAGGTTTTCTCCCTTTATGGGTTTCCTCATGAAAATATGTCTCTGTGTATATCTTATGTGTCAGTGATGCTCATTATTTATTTTGTTCATATGTAGTATAATATTGATGGTCACTTGGAGAAATATTAAAATTGGTTTTATTGTTAATATTGTTTAAGCACATTAACAACTGATTCAACCCCCCCCCCCCCTCAGTTGTCTTAGTAATTTCAACACACCTTGTACTCGCTCAAATAAGAGAAACAATTGAAACTTATTTACTTTCTACATTGACTCATGTGTTCAATCATGTAAATGCATTCATGGATACAAGAACAAGAAATAACAGAGAATTGAAAATAAACAAAGAGTCTACCATTCACTCATGTAGATAGACACAATAAAAACACACATTGGGACAATATTCCTCTGTTATATTCATCCAACTAAATTTTACATACATTCATACACTACTTCTTTGTAGCTCCCAACTCTTGATTACAATGGCAATCTATACAGTAGATTCAACAACGATTATAGCAACAACAACCCTATCTTTGCAAAAATACAAAGCTTTATACAAGGGGACTCTTTTTGAGTTCTTCCCTCCAACTACTCTACACTATCTATCGAAATAAAATCTTTCAACTACTTAACATTTATTACAATAAATATTGAGTCAGATAGATAAGAGTGGATGCTCCAAATCTGTGTTGCAATCCTTCACATTAAAGAAAAAGACATCCCCCCATCGATATTACGCGATGGCCCAGCCTCCGATCATTAAAGATGTTCATAACTCAAAACCTTTTTCAGATATTACATTAATACACCGATCCTTGAAATTCAAAATATTTCAAAATACGCGCTAGTGTGCCCAACATTCTTCCATGCATGCTTTGCTGGCGATGCTCCTGCATCAATTGTTTATGGAGCATTGTGTTTTCTCAATAGTTCGTACTGGTGCAGTGTGTTTTCTCAATAGTTCGTACTGGTGTGTTATTAAAATTAATGTGCACTGGTGTGCATGACTCCTCAAAACACATTTATTTCTATATTATGGCACACATCGTCTAGTGAGTTCAAAAGAATATAGTGCACTAATATGTATATATTTTAATTAATTATTTTTTACAAATGTCGAATTAATCATTTCAAAATAAATATTTTTATAATAATATTGTTTTATAGTTTTATTGTTTCCTTTTGATATAATGAATGAATTAATGCATTATCCAATGAATTGCACCTCTTTTATTTGTAACAAGTAAATCATCCACATATTAATTATTCAAGAACACAAAGTTTTACAACATTCAACGGTGCATTGAAATAAGAAATGCATTTTATTATATATGAATACGAGACCAATTGTCATACAAAAACGAATAACATAAAGGTCCACAATAGTCAAATTGCAATCAATCTGTAATTTTCACACTTATTAGTAACATGTCCTCGTGCAATTGGGTCAATATGTCGAGCACATTAAACAAAATCCTTGATTTTCAAAGACAAATATTCCAAAGCATACAACTTGTAGTAACATTCAATTATATTGGTTGCCATTCATTAGTTGAATTGTTCTTGTCACTTGAGCTGCATGCATGTCTCATTTATTCATCATTTGTAGGTGATATTGTACTTTGTCTTTTTAACATAATGTTTTCTTGATTGACTTGTTTTTTATGTTCTGCTCCTTCATCTTCCATCTACAAACATAAAAATAAATTGTAATAAGTATATCTTCATTTATATATATGGTAGAATTTACATGATTGTGTAAATAAAAAAACATATCGTAGCACCAAGTCTTTCATAAAAAATACACCTTCTTTTGAATCCATGCTTCATTCCTTCTCTCAAAATATCCTATGTTGGTTGCATTCCATACTTTGTTCCCTGCATGTTTAATACGACATGACAAAGTACAATCCATATAATAAATATAAATGTTTCTTGTTGTTTCATTAATTATAAAAGAAGGGAAGTTAAACAACATAGTTATTTACAAATTGTTCAATTAAAATTTCATACTTCAACATATACTCACAACCCATACTTAACCCAATGTTTATCAATTCAAGATTTGGCTCCTCTTTGTATGTTAGCACCTACTAGAAGACATCCATAGACAAGTGTAAATTAATTATTTAAATATAAATATCACAACAAACATGAAATCTTAAGAAATACCTAAATCGTAAATACTCACAAAGTTTGTGATCAACCCTTTTATTCCTCGTCGTCTTGTCTTGTGTGTTGAATGGATTCTATTTTTTTCCCTTTCCGCAACAAAACAATTGAAATTAGTACAATATAACAATGTTGTTGCAATATTGAAAATGTTTTACAAACTTTTGTATTCAGTCGTTGCTTTATGAATTAAGAAAAACATAGCCTCCTAAGTATTGTTTATTACACATCGTCGACTTGTAACAAATTTAACACATGGTGGTTTCCATATAAAAAATAGTCATTTTCCATTTTAAACTCAACAGTGAACTTTGTAAAAAATGTGACTTGATGCTTATCTAGGTAAAATGTGCACCGCCAATCATAAAAATGATTTTTTTAATATTGTTTTTAATTTAAATTAAGTGGTGTTGTTGACATACAAATATGCACTAGTGCAACGAGAGGATGATATGGGATCCAATGAAATGAGTGGTTTCGTTGCAACAGATAGGAAACACCAATATATAAATAAACAAACCCTATAAAAAAATTGCTTAAAAAAAGATCTTGTAAAATATAGAAAGAAAAAGAAAAAAAATAGTGAGGAAACTTGGGACTTCCAATATTGAAGGTAACTATGAAACCCTTTTTTTTGTTTGGGAATGCACTGAAAATTGTTTGAATCAAATAGGAGAATGATTAATATGATTAATAGAACGAAATTATATACCTGAAATTTCTCTTCTACAGATGTCTATGTGATCTTCAGTAATTCCCCTTGAACTTGGCTCTTAAAACATCCACCCACTCTGAAGTCTTTGCTAATAAATCTTTGTTGCACAAATATCCCTTCTTAATTTTGGCAAAGAAATAAAAGAATCAATAGGGTTTTCCTTTATAAACAAAAAAATTGAAATTCCCGCTCATTTGTCATTGCATATTTCAGTGCATTGATGATAAACGCACTCTGCTTTTTTTTCTTCGAAAGTTACATTTTCAGTGAGCTATATTGTGAGTAGCGCACAGGTGCGGTGTGTATGTATAATACACCGATTTATTTTCGTAATAGATTTCGACATATTGATAGTAAGCGTGCATTATTTTTCTAACTTGCTTCAATCAGTGCGCTATACAATTAGTAATACATTAGTGTAGTGTGTAAGTAATAACACATAGTAAGAGAGTTTAATTTGAAAAATGCAAATGCAAACATCCGCATCTAAACTTTGCGGAGGCAATATAGGAGGTCGGTCTTGATTTATTCATATGCACCGGTGCATATTTATATGATGAGGTGCACCGTCAAATTATAAAAGTTATTTGGAATTGTTTTTTAAGTTAGATTGTTCTATGATTCACAAGATGGCGGTTTTGGCTCAAATGCATAAAAAAAGGAATTATAATATCAGATAGCCAATTCTTCAGATTCCAAGTCATTATGTATTGTTGGAATTCCTTTAATTTCTCTCATGTCGATTGAAATACGTCTAGATTTTATTGATAATTCATTTATCTCATTGAATTCATGTTATGTATGCAGGTGTAGTTGAATAATTGTTCATTGAATTTTGTAGGATCAAGATTCAGGATCGAGTTCAGATGCTCAATATATTCCCATAGTCCCAAAATTATGCAAGCTCTTATCAGGAAAAATATACTGCAAGTAGATGTTTGATGAAAATGGACAATTGCTTTACCCTACCAATCCTAACATGTCATTTTCCAGCAACCAGCCTGGGTCAACAATATTGCACTATTAATTGGATCTCATTTATGTAGACGACCAAGTAGGGAATAATAAAAAGATAATTGAGTAATTGTATTTTTGGATTTTCAATGGAACTAATGTAAATGTATTTCTTAATTCGACATTTGTTTTATAATGTGGTTGGTTCATGTTTATTATTCGGAGGGGGGGGTGGGATTCCATGCTTCTAATAAGTGTTTGGTATAATGTTTGAACATATTAAATGCATTGTGTTACTAATATTTTCGATGTAATGTTCAATACTTTTACAATCAAGATTCTGATGATGAGAAACCTGTCCACCATCTACTATTGCACCCCACTATGTTTTCAAGTCATGAGCTTTCTTCTAAATGAAAATATCTTAGAGATGAAGCATACCAAGAATGGTTGAAACAACCACCTATTCAATTCCCACTATGTCTTGATTCACCAATTCAAAACCTCGATAGTAACAGTAGCTATTCATGTGTTGGGGATGAAGGCAATGATATAGAGGTTGGCATGGATGATTTCTTGTGGGATACCCAAGCCATGGAGGGAATGTTGTTAGATGCATTCCAGAAAAATGAACTAAGGGATGATGTTGATGTCATAGATACCTTCTTCGAAAGCATAAAATCTACTTCCACCACCCCTCTATTTGGTCGAGTATAGGGGCCTATAAAGTCTACCCAACTAGGGACAACAATGTTACTGTACAACTTGAAAGGAATGCATGGTAAGTTAGATGTGTGTTTCTCGACACTTTTGAGGTAACTAACCATTAATTCCCCTAAATTTGTAAGGAATATTGTCACACAGTGAAGGAAGAAAAGGGTTGATTTTATTCATGCTCAATGACAATGTACATTACCCACTAATTGCAGGTTACTCAAAGATAAGGTACTTCCAAGTGATAATGTTTTTCCTAATAGTTGCATAGAGGCAAAGCAAATGATGAAAATGTTAGGTATTGAGTACATATCATACCACTCATGTTTGAATTATTGTATTCTATACAGAAACAATTATGTGAACAAATAGATATGTCCATAATGTGGGTATAATAGGTACCACAAATAAAATAAAAGGGTAAGTCACACAATCCTCCTCATAAGATATCGAGGCACATGCCTATAAGTCCAAGGATTCACAATTAGCCATGTTGTAGGGGTGGCATGCCTCACATAGAAGTGAGCCAAGAGTTATGTGAATCCCAACAAATTCAATATCCATGAAGCATATAAAGAATACATGGCCCGATAAATTCAAGGATGAAGTATGGAGCCTATGATTAAGAATATATATGGATGGATTTAACCTATATTCCCTCCAAAACACCAACTATTCGGTTTGGCTAGTGGTAGTGATCAGTAATAATATACTGCAATGGATTTCCATGAAGAATGAATATCTTATGTTGGCTCTTATAGTCATGGGTAGAAGACAAGTGAAGAGAGTGGATGTCTACCTGCAACCACTAATCGATGAATTTAAGAAATTATGGGAAGGGATACATGTATATGATGTATCAAGACCCATCCCAATGGAGAGGTATTTTATGTTGTATGGCATATGTGCATACACCACACACGATTATCTAGGACTGGGATTTTTCTCTGGTAAGCATGTTCATTCATTTGTTTATATCTATAATGTTATTTGGCATACTTCATTTGGTGCAACTATATTTTTTACACTAACATGCTCTGTATATGATAATATTGTAGGTCTTGTAATAAAAGGGTATCATGGATGTAAATGTTTTGGACCTTTTATAAAGGATAGGTGGTCCAACCACCTATGAAATTCACTCTATCTTTGTTTGAGAGTATTCCTCCCAGAGTAGCACCCTTATAGAAGAGGTGCATATGCTTTCAATGGTAAACTAGAGAGAACCTATATACCTGAAATAATGACACCAATATCTTGGATTAGGGAATATGACACAAAGAAGGAGAAGGAAATGGAAAAATTGTTTGATTCAAATAGGGAACCTATGTTCGATGATCCTGAATTTTTTGACACCTATGTTGAGAATTTACCATTGGGATGAAAAGGAAAAATGTATTTTATGAGATTCCATATTGGGAGCATGTTAATATTGGCCATTTACTATATCCCATGCATATATTAAAAAAAAAATCATCTTCTTTATGGAGGCACATATCATGGAATAAAAGCAACACCTTGGCTATTAGGAGAGATATTATTGATTCAAATACTAGAAAGAGACACTGGCCAAGGAAAGAAACTAGAGGAGAGGTTGGTCCCTCTTGGTATTTTAAAGAAGGTGATGTACCATGGATTTTGAAGAAAAATGATCTTTCTATGGTGAAGGATGTTATATTGGTTGTGATGGCACCTTCTGTATATGGGTCGACTCTATGACATTGCTTCACTGTAGAAGGGAATTTGTCAGGGTTGAAATCACATGACCATATGAAACTTCTAAGGGTATGTATGTTGAATACATGATTCTTCTTCTATACTGACATCGGTAAAATTATGTTATGCACTCACAATTTTATGTAAATTAATGATGTGCGTGTCTATTTTGTAGTGTCATTATCCTTTGCTTATGCATGGTTGTGTGAACCATGACTTACCCTAGGATCTGCGGCGTTCCATATCGAAATTATCTGCATTTGTACATTGGATCACATCAACGGAGATTCATATAGTGTAACATCCCGCTCTGGTGCACTGAGAAAACTTATTATTTGAGGACACTTGCTTGCAAGTGATCTAGACTCTTATGATGTTAGACCATTTATACTTGATTACGATGCAATTGACAGATGACATGATGTGTTACTATTTGATGTCGACAGATGCTATTGACTTAGTTTTATTGAGTGTGCAGGGTTTTTGACCTTGAGGATGCAGAGGCATCGGTAGAATCCCCTTGGACTCTGGACTGAGTCAGGGAGTGTGCTTTTGGGTTGATATGTTTACTATGATGTTTCATTTGATTTGATGATTTGATGTTGACATTTATGACATGATTGTTGATGATGCAGGATGATGATAGCTTGCTGACCAGACTCACATATGGAGTAAAGGGGGCACACACGATTTGCAGAGAGGTTGAGGGAGAGGGGTGGACAACAGCCCTGCCACCGCCTACTAGCACTCCCGCCGGGGCCCGAACTATAGGTTAATGATTACCTAGTTCGAGAGGATCCACGATGTCGTGAGGGCAGACTATGACAGTCGCTCACGATGATTCTAAGGGGTGCACAATAAGGCGGGGGCCTTATTCCATAGAACCCTTAGTCTCCTACAAGTTCACCTGGCGGAGTGTTGACTCCAGGGGTTATAGATGTCTACCAATCAGTCCAGTTGGCGAGTGGCACCCTTGGAGCACGTGGTGCATCCTGAAGGGCACGTCGCGTAAAGGAAATGAACGAGGCGAGTGGCACCCT